>JAHUXG010021777.1:0-25366 GCA_020740815.1 Sciurus niger
ATAAACACACACAAGCACTCATGGGAACACACACAGAGCGCTGAGTTAGGTTTATTGTTGTATGTTATATAAGCAGTAAAATTCATCCTTTTCAAATGTACAATTCAATGAGTTTTGACACAAATATATGGTTAGGCAAATTCCACAACTATGTATCAATATATAGGCTATTTCTATTACCTCATAAAATATAAAGTTACCTCAACACTTCCCACACCGTCAGAAAAACGCTAACGTGATTTCTGTTGAGAATGGCATATAAATAAAATATCATAAAATATGTAGCCTTTTATTTCTTTTATAAAAATTCAACCTAATACTTTTGACATTCTTCCACATTCTTGTGTGTATATCAGGAAGTCTACCTTTAGTTTCTGAGATAAATGCATTTGTTCTTCATATATTGCTATATTCATTTTGTAATATTTAGATTATAATTTATCCATCTATCTTTGTGAGTTTAACTAGTAATTTTTATTTCCATACTATCTTTTTCTGATTTTTTGTATCAAAAGTAAACTTTCCTTAGAAGTTAGGTTGAAGAATATCCTGTAAAAGTTTGTATAATTTTGAAATTTTCTTTTACTGAGTATTTAGCAGAACTTGCACATACAAGGATCTGAGCCTGGTGACTTCCTATGTATGAGATGATTAACTATTGAATTATGGTTTAATTATAGAGTATATTATATGATAATATAATAATTAATTATATTAAATATTTTGATGTAGATTTACTCAATTTTCCATTTTATCTAAAGTCATATTTTTGCAAATTTATAATTCTACATAAATTTGGCCAATTTACATGAAGATTTAAATAAATTGGTCAGATTTATTGGCAAAAGAATGCACTGATAGACACATGTAGATAGACACTGCATCTTTATCAGAACTTCAAGATTATCTGTTGTACCTCCAAATCATTCAGCTGTACAGTCTTAAAGGAGACTAATAGGCAGAATGCTAAAGGGCTAGGGAAGTTCTGTATCTAAAACTAAAAATTAGGTCTCCTAATTCCCCAAACCAATGTCATCCTATCACACTCGGAGACCCTGCAGTTAATCTGAAACAAAAAATTCCCACAGATAGGAAAGTAATCAGAATGCCTGCCACCATTCTAAACTTTGGGGTTTGCAAGGCTTGGTAATTTTTTCCAACAATATTTCTTCCAAGTCACTAGGCCTGTCATTTGGAGAAATGACTACTTAGGTTATTAGTGGTACCTGAGATATATCTTTGTTCAAAGGCTTACCATTTTTCCACCCATGGGAATGTTCATCTGAGCAGCATACCCTTAGAGTGACCTTTTTCTATGTGGAACAGAACTTTTAGTTAAAATAATATTTAAAAATTAAAATGAGTTTATTTAATAAATTTGGTATGTTGTTATTGTTTTCAAATTCTGTGTCTATTACAGTCCACGTTTTATCTTTAATTAAATTTGCTAAATGTTTATTTTGTCTTTATTGTCCTTACCAAATATGTTGTTCAGCTTCCTGAATCTATAGAAACATCTGAGAAAACTCGACATAAAATGAGGAAATTTTTTTTCCCCCCAGAGATTTAAGTCCATAGTCATTTGACCCTGTGATTTTGGGCTTCTGGCAGTACAGAACCTTATGGTGGGAGCACATGGTGCAGGAAGTCTGTTTACCTCATGGCAACTGGGAAGCAGAAATAAAGAGGCTGGGATTCCAATGTTCACTTCAAGGGCATGCCCTCAATGGCCTAACTTCCTGCTACTAGGACACACCTTCTGAAGGTCCCATCACCTCAGACAAGCTCTGTGGGCTGGGTAACAAGCCTTGCACACATGGGCCTTTGGGGAACCTTTTAAAATCCTAGCACTAGAAGTTGACAATTTTCATTCTCTCTAAAGAATTGTTTGGGTTTTTGTGATTTCATCTTAAGATTATTTTTATATTTAATTAAATCTACTCATATCTCTATTGTTATTTTTTTTAAATCTCGGTTTGTTCTGTTGTTCCTTTTCTAGCTTTTAAGTTAAATGTTAAATTTAAGAGTATTCAGCATTTTTGCTTTTCTAATGTGAGAATAAGACTATGCGGTTCTTTCTAAATAAATTTTAATTGCATCCCGCTCGTTTTGATATGTAGAATTTTCATGATATTTCCTTATTTTCTAAGTCTTACGCTGGCATATTCTTTAACCCATATGGAAGATTTTGTTGTAGGTTGTGGTGCTAATATCTCAATATTAGGAATTATTGTGGAAATGTACTCTACAATAAATTCCCTCTGAATCACGGCAGCACGGTAGTGGCAACACAATTGGTTAGAAAATATTTATTGAGATTCTAGTATAACCTGTTTCATGACCAGTTTTTGTAAATATTTTAGTCTGCTTAAAAACAGTATTTAAATCTCCAGTATTTTGATATACTTTTGTATACATATCCATTACACAATGCTTATTAATCACGCTGAATGATTCTTCAATATTCTTACTGATCCAAAAATTATTAAAAAGAGGTGAGTTAAAATCTTCCATTAGGGCAATGTTTTACTGATTTCTTCAGTGATGGGAGCTTTAAGAGATGGGGCCTAGAGGTTTTCGGGTCTCTAGGGCATGGCCTTGAAAGGGATAGTGGGCCTCTGGATCTCTTCTCACTTTCTTTTGCTTCTCAGACATGAGGTGAGCAGTTTTGTTCCACCACACACTTCCACTCTGAGTTACTGTACTGCCAGACTCAAATGCAGCGACTGAAGATTGGTGCAACCACTTTGGAAAGCAGTACAGAGATTCCTCAGAAAACTTGGAATGGAACCACCATTTGACCCAGCTATCCCACTCCTTGGTTTATTCCCAAAGGACTTAAAATCAGCATACCACAGGGACACAGCCACATCAATGTTTACAGCAGCTCAAACCACAACAGCTAAACTTTGGAACCAACCCAAGTGCCCTTCAACAGATGAATGGATAAGAAAATGTTGTACATATACACAATGAAATACTACACAGCTTTAAAGAAGAATGAAGTTAAGGTATTTGCTGGTAAATAGATGGAGTTGGAGACTATCATGCTAAGCAAAATAAGCCAAACCCAAAAAGCCAAAAGCCAAATATTTTCTCTGATATGCAAATGCTAATTCACAATAAGGGGTGGGAGGATAGGAAAGAATGGAGTTACTTTATATTAGGTAGAGAGGAATGAAGGGAGGGGAAGGGATAAATGGGTAGGAAGGATAGTAGAGTGAAACAGACATTACCTCATGTACATATATGACTGCATGACCAGTGTGTTCCTACAATATGTACTATTAGAAATATGAGAAAATTCACTTCATTTATGTATGATCTATCAAAATGTATAAATGCATTCTACTGTCATGTACAACTAATTAGAACAAACAAAAAAATTTTAAAAAAAGGAAAACAATCATGGACTGAAATCTTTGAAACCATGAGTCCAAATAAAGACTTTCTCTTTAGAAGCTGATTATCTTGGGTGCAACAGTGAAGGAAAGCTTGATTAAAACAGTTATATTATTGAATGAGAATATTTCAAATTTGTATTAAAATCTATGACTTTCTTTATCAACACATAATGGCTCTGTTAGCACTAATAACACTCTGGGTACATTCTATTTTGATAGAATAGTCTTGTTAGTTTCTCTTATAAATATTTTATTACTGGATTTTGTTTTATTTTAATAGTTGAAATTTCTATATTTCAACTTATGAGTTTCTTCACCTCTGCTTATTGTCGTCACATCTGTATTCATCCTCAGTATATTTCTAAATTTTTGCTTTATGATTTTCAATTTCTCACTTTTTCACTCTATTTCTCCTACTTTCCTGTATTCTATAGAAAAAATTTCACCTTTTATTCCATTTTATATAATTCACTAGTATACAAGTTAAACAGCTTATTCCTATTCTTTGTTTTGACAGTTTATTTTTTTTAATTTTGATTCATGTACACAAATGGAGTACAACTATCATTTCTCTGGTTGTACATGAAGCAGAGTCATACCATTTGCATATTCATACATGGAGATAAGGTAATGACATTTGTCTCATTCTATTATCTTTCCTTCCCCACGTCCACTCCTTGCCCCTCATTTCCATCTACACAATCCATCCTTCTTCCATTCTTCCCTTACCTTCCCTGGCCCCCATAATGTATCATCAACCACTTATATGAGAAATCATTCGGTCTTTGATTTTTTGGGGATTGACTTGTTTCACTTAACATGATATTCTCCAACTCCATCCATTTACCTGAAAATGTCATAATTTTATACTTTTTTATTGATGAATAATATCCATTGTGTACATGTACCACAGTTTCTTTATCCATTCATCTATTGAAGATCATCTAGGTTGGTTCCACAACCTAGCTATTGTGAATTGAGCTGCTATAAACATTGATGTAGCTGTGTCACTTAGTATGCTGATTTTAAGTCCTTTGGGTATAGGCCAAGGAGAGGGATAGCTAGGTCAAATGCTGCTTCCATTCTAAGTTTTCTAAGGAATCTCCATACTGCTTTCCAGAGTGGCTGCACCAATTTGCAATTCCACCAATAATGTATTAGTGTGCCTTTTCCCCCACATCCTCGCCAATACCTATTGTTGCTTGTATACTTGATAATAGCCATTCTAATTGGGGTAAGATGAAATCTTAGGGTAGTTTTCATTTGCATTTCTCTTATTACTAGAGATGTTGAACATTTTTTCATATATCTGTTGATTGCTTGTAGATCCTCTTCTGTGAAGTGTCTGTTCATTTCCTTAGCCCATTTATTGATTGGGTTATTTATATTCTTGGTGGAAAGTTTTTTGCGTTCTTTATAGATTCTGGATATTAGTGCTCTATAACTGGTACCTAGAAATTTAACTTCCATGATTAACTTTAAAGATGAGGGCTAATCAATATTTTACCCTCCTCTCTCCAAAATACAAGTACATTACTATACCTTGAGTCTGATCACCACATAACTACTTTATATATTATTATATCTCCTATTTTAGCTTTTGTTTAATCTTAAAACCCAGACATTCAAATTATTTTATTGTTTTTGCAATTAAAGTTAAATTTTATTTGCCCAGATATTTTTCTTCTCTCAACCTACTTCTCCCTCTTTTCATTTCTCTTTGCATTCAAACTTTGATTCATAGGATGTTTTCTATCTTCCAAAAGTGGACATATAGTTAAAAAAAATTAAGACTCATTAGTAGTAAACATTTTTAGTCTTGAAAATATAAAATCTCTACCTCACCTTTTCCTTGATAAACAGTTTTGCCTTTATATAATCCTCATATGCCAAAAACATACTGTTCTACATACCAAAAAATGTGTTTAAGTATGCCTATATACATACACTTCTATCAAATCTGTACTTTGTAATTTCTTTAATTTGTCATAATTCCTGATATCAGACAGTTCAACTCCATGTACCTGATAGGGTAAGTCCCTCCCATGAATATTAATTTTTTTGAGTAATTAAAATTAATAACATAATTTAAGAGTTTAAGTCAAATAATTTATCTGTAAATTCTTTTGTGGTGTTATGTATACAGTCAGAAAATCTAATAATATTAATTTTTCCTTATACTTTTTGTTTTCCTGTGGTACCAGTCAGAATCTCTAATGTAATATTGAATAGAAACGTAATCCTAGACATCTTTGTCTTGTGCTTTGTTTTAAAAGGTATGCTTTCATTATTATTAAATATGGTTCTTGCTGTTTTCTAGATGTCCTGAATCAGGTTCAAGAATTTGCCTGCTTTCCTCATTTGCTAAGACTTTTGTTTCCTTGCAAAAGATTTTAATTAAATGCTTCTTCAGCTATTGATATTTTGTTTGTATGAACATTTAGACACACTCATGGTTTTTGCAGTTCTTCCTTTAGTAGAGCTTTGATGGACTATTGTAAAACCTTCCGGGCCACCAGTTGATGGAATTACCAGCACCACATAGTTTTAGCAGGGGCCTTCCCTTTGCTTTCATTCCTTCAGTTTTCCTTGGGGAGCTTGTATCTCTTAGAACAAGCAGAAGAACCAGTAGAAAACCCTAATTTCAGTTCTTAGTTGAGAATTTCAAAGGATTTTTTTTAAATTCAAAAATAACTCTCCAAATTTGGAATTGTATCAAGGTTTTATCCAAAGGGCAAGGGGAAGTTATTCTTCAGTGGGGGAGTGGGGTTGAAAGGTAATGGGAGGGAAAAACCTTTTCTTCTCTTTGGTGCACTGTAAAGTTCACATTTGTACCCTTGGTTCCATGAATAGATAATTAGCAATGGCAGTTCTGTAGGGAGGATTAGAACTATGGTCTCCTGAATAAGCATTCCCTATGCAGTTAAGATGCAAATGCCCAAATTTGGGACCAGACTGACTGGGCAGGCATTAGAGGGACCCAGTGTCTTGTGATACTTGCTCCTATACTACCTACTACACTATCAAACACATTGGGGCAACCATTTTATTGAGCAATATAAACTTGAAAAGTATATAGAACAGAAGAAATCTTTGTTCTTAATCCATAGGCTTTTGACTCAATACTATAAAATCATTTTTCCCTGACCTTCAGATTAAATCTTTTATTGAAGTTTAAATTTTGGGGTTACTTTCAGATAGTAAACATCTCTATCTTTAGTCCCAAGAATGGCTCATTCTCAGCAACAAAGAATCCACTCCCTGTAATCAAAGCTCCAAACTTCACATTTCTCACATACTGGCTCATGTCTGATTCATATAGAGAAGCCTGCAGACAGGAGCAAAAGGTGGTCAACTTCCTTCTCTGCTATCTCTTCTATGAACATCTCTTGCTGATTTCTTAGCATTTCTGGGAGAAGGAGGGAGAGGGATTACTACTGAAATCTGATATCAGAGACAGTTGTATAACTGCCTACTCATGGGATGTTTTGTTACTATGCTTTATATAGCTTCCTTGTCAGTCACTTTAACACCACATTCCTCAGCTTCTGCATTCAATGCTCCATGGCCTCTTTCTCCTGTGGTTGCTTCAATCCTGTCTGGAAAACCTGCTGAACTGGGTCCTATTTAAAATCGCCCCTAAAGCCAGCTCCATCTAGAATGGCAGGCTTTTCTTGGTCCAGAAGAAACTGCAAACCTTTGTGCCTTAAGGCAGGGGAAGCACTTTCATCCCCCTTCCTGGTGCCCCAACTCAACATACGCAATCACCTCTCCTCAGTCAATAACCTGCAGTTGAAATATTTTACCTTTAATCTTTTCAAAGTTGGGTGATATTTTGTTCTTTGATTCTCTCAAACCCTAGGCAATGGTTCTAAACTTCACTGCATGGAAAGTCACTTGTGATCTTAAAAAATATCAACATGCAGCTCCCATATCTAGACAGTCTGATTTAATATGGAACACAACCCAGGCATGGAAGATTTTGAAAGGCTCTTTGTGATTCTAATAGGCTGAGAAAGTTGATCCCCACTGCTCTAGGGAATGAATGTCAGTCTATCAGAGTGGTCAACTTGAGACCCTTCTACCTGGCCTAAAATGTATGTAGTGACCTTTGTTCCAATATTGATAACTCTCTCCAGTCCCCTCTCTGAGTTGACCTAGTATCTCTCTTCCTTTGGGCTGTGGATGTACTTAGTACCTATCAGTTCATTCTATAATTTGTCATCAAATTTGTTCTGAAATTTTATTAAAAACCAAGTCTAAAAGAATCACATTATAACATTGAGATGACTGTAAAATAGTCTAGAAAAATTTAGCATGAAGAAATATAGTTAGTGATCAAATATAGTTTCCAGATAACTATAGATACAAGAACATTGCTTTCTGGAAAAATAATAGAAATAATTTTAGTTCTGTTCTTATTAAATATCATATTTTGTTGAATGCTTATTTTGTAACACCCATCCAGAAATGTGTTTATTTTTTCCTATATTCAGATGTTGAATATTTTTGAAGAGGAGTAAATTGTGTGAATTTCTTTGGATAGCTTGTTTTAGATTCTTTAGAAATCTTGATTCAGTGTGCTAAGAACAGTGTGTTGAATGAACATCCTCAGCTGGGCAGCAGCATACTGAGAGAACTATAGATCTGATTGAAGTAACCACAATAAGTGAGCAAATGAGCTCAAATGAATGGCTTAAATATTGTTTGCAGTTTGCAAATTAGATATACACAGGCGAGAAAAATGTTTCTATACTTTCCTTCTACAATTATGCTCAGTTTGTTAAAATATTTCCCATAAATAAGAGGATTGGGACTCTCAAACCTGGGTTCTGATTTTGGCAAAATAAATTTGCAAATAACCTTGATTCTGGGGCATACAATTCCAAATCAAAGCTATTTGCAGTGTAATTTGGCAGACTGCAATCCAAAATCAGGGCTCTTTAGAATTTCATCATCCCAAAATGTGAAAAAAAAAATCAAAATGATTTTTCTTTTTCTTCTTGGAAACTTTTCTTTTAATTAAAAAATCCTATATCTTTTTAGATGGCAAAAGCATAGAAAGAAAAATCTCATTAAAAGAGGAACTGTATCAGTCAGGGTCCTGGCAAAAACAGATGGTACACTCAAATTGGGTAATTGGAGAAGAGTTTAATAAAGAAACTTGTTATAAATGTGTGGGCAGAGTATAGGCTGGTACTGTGCTTTGGAATATCCTAGGCCTTGTGGGGAAAATGGAGGAAGCAACAAATCAGAATCTGGAGAAGTGCTGAGCTGTGTGAGGGTGGTGGGGGTTGGGGAAGTTATCGCCTTTGGTAGAAGGAGGTTACCAGTTCATGCAACTCCAATGAGAGAAAACCAGGGGAATAAATCCCCAACCTCACTCTCCATCCAACCCTCCCTTCTTTTGATTCCTTGTTACATTTAGACAATACAATGAGCCAGAGGTCAAAGATTCAGTTCTTATTGGTGGACTTCCTAGAGCACACAGCATGTATGGATCTGAAGGGGAGAGGGGAAAGCATTCGTACAGTCTAATCCTTTGGTCCTCAGCCTCCACCCTTGTACAATGTACAGGTAAGAAACCCCTATCTTTGACATGGTGATGCAGATGAATCCCATTTCATCATGGGGAGATGACTATATAGACAAACTCTACCTAAAGCCTAAAATACTGAATACAACTGGAAATCTGTATATAAGGTAGCAGGGAATAAAAAGGAAGGCATAAACAATGTGAAACAGAGCTTCTGTGGCCCCCAGTGATATAGCTCATCACAAACTTTTTATTAGTACTGATCACTTTCTTCCCCTACAATGTCTATACTGTCTTTCTGCTCTGTTAGTGCCTCATCTAAGTTGAGTCTTTTGCCTGGTAGGATGATCCACATTGTCATTTAGTTGGGTCATGAAGTCTTAAAGGTCCTGTATTTATTGGATAAGCACAGTTCTTTAATGACAAGAACCTCCTGGTTCTAGCATTGTTCTAGTTCCCAGAGTGTAGTCGCAACCCAAGTGGGATCAAGAATATCCGATCATGGAGTTACCCCTTCTCTCTGTTAGTTGGTGATATGAGGGGTCCCAAATGGTTAAGGAGGCGTCTCAACTTAGAAATCAGGGCATTGTGATTATATTCCTAGATGAAGGCACCAGGGAACAAAATCTCTACATCCAAAGAGGCTGAGTTTGTGGCGACTAGAAGCAAATATTTGTCAAGGATTTTAGTGGTAACCTGGGCCATTTCTACCTCCATGCACTGGTTCTTAAACCTGTTGTGAATGAGATGGCACCACATATTATCCACTAGTTAAGAAATATACTATATCCTTTGACATAGTCCCCAGTTTAGCAGAGTACTATCTCTCAACTGACATAACTGAACTTTTAGCTTCTAGGATAAAGAGCAGCAATAACAGTGAATTGCATTGCCACACATGCTTCACTATAAAATGACATCTGTAACAGAAGGAATAGAGGCAAGATTACCTGAAGATGGACAAGACATTCTTCAAGCCTATCAATAGTAGAATCGGTAGAAATGGAAAAAGCAAATATCAATTAATACCAAGAATGTTTCTGACCCTCTGAAGATAACTCAACTTTCATCTGTGATGAAAGGGATCTAAGATAACAACTTGCCACCAGGTAGCAGGTTGGTCACCCTGATAAGTGACATTATGTTGGAGACCCAGTGTTGAACTCTGGTCTTGGTTGATACACAGTTATGGTGGCAGCCAGATGAGGGGACAAGTGTGACCTTTTCCTATTATATCAGCTAAGCAGTTGAATGAACAGGGATGTGGTAGGTGATCTAGGCATTTGTCTCTGTATCGAGGTGGTATTTAATTTTGGTTTACTCTCTTAGTGAAATTAGTGTTCAGGGATTTCCATCTGGCCTTTTCTGCTATGATAGTCATTATTCCACTAGCCAAGAAATACATAATGAAATTCTTTCAGAGACTGAGTACGTTTAACTTCATTTTCTGGGACTGGAGAACCATCGTATGATGGATTCACAACTCTAATGACTTGTGAGAGGAACTCAGATGGCAACTTCTTTGGTTTCCTGGTCTTCGCTGGGTCATTCTGGCTAGCAACATTCTGTATTTTGATCTTGGAAAACAAAACCACAAGAAAACAAAACCAAATGACCCAACCAATAAATAGGCTAAGGAAGTGAACAGACACTTCATGGAAGAAGAAATACAATCCATCAACAAATATATGAAAAAATGTTCGACATCTCTAGCAATTAAAGAAATGAAAATCAAAACTACTCTAAGATTTCATCTCACTCCAGTAAGAATGGCAATTATCAAGAATACAAGCAACAAAGAGAGAAACAACATGTATCCCATTTGTTTACAATAAAAAAAAGAATACAAGCAACATTAGTGTTGGTGAGGATGTGGGGGAAAATGTATACTCATACATTGCTGATGGAACTGCAAATTGGTGCAACCATTATGGAAAGTGGTATGGAAATTCCTCAAAAAACTTGGAATAGAATTACCATTTGACCCAGTGATCCCACTCCTTGGTTTATACCCAAAGGACTTAAAATCAGCATACTACAGGGATGCAGCCACATCAATGTTTATAGCAGCTCAACTCACAATAACTAAACTATGGAACCAAACTAGGTGTCCTTCAACAGATGAATGGATAAAGAAAATATATGTATGCACAATAGAATATTACTCATACTCAAGAATGAAATTACGGTATTTGCAGGTAAGTGGATGGAGCTGGAGACTATCATGCCAAGTGAAATAAACCAAACCCAAAAAGTCAAAGACCAAATGTTTTCTCTGATTTGTGGGTGCTAATTAACAATAATGTGGGAAGCTAGGGAAGAATAGATTTACTTTGAATTAGGCCGAAGGGAGTAGAGGGTGGGGAGGGGGTTTGGGGGATAGGAAGGATAGTAGGATGAATCGGACATTATTACCCTATGTGCATTTATGACTATATGACTTGTGTGATTCTACATCATGTACAACCAGAAGAATGAAAAATGATACTCAATTTATGTATGATGTATCAAAGTGCATTTTACTATCATGTATGACTAATTAGAACAAATTAAAAAAAAAAAACACACATACTAAAAGCTCCGGTGACTAGTGCCACCCCTAGAAATTCTGATTTAATTAGTTTGGGATGTGACCTAGGCTTTGTGAAATTTAAATCTCCCCAAGTGTGTCTGATGTGATGTTGGAGGAACACTGCTATAGACCAGTGTGAGCAGAGTAGGCTTTTGTATTTTTAGCAACCTCCCTGGTGATTCTGAGAGAGAGATCAGGGAATCTCTGCTAGAAAGTTGCAGTGTTTACACTTCACATACCTAAACCACTGTGAGTTCTAGCTCCACTGGCCAACCTAGCAGATGATTTACACTATCCTCAGGGGCTCCAGGCATCACATGAAATCCAAATTATGCAATGAATACTTTTGGATCTAGTCTCCTTATATCTTGTGCTTAATCCTCCTGAGTGTGATACAGTCTCCTGCTAATAGAGCTTAACTTGATTCCTTAATTTTTTGGGGGTGTTTGTTTTATTTCCAGAGCAGACATGCTATATTTTTGCTCTGGTTATGTTGAGATCTATTGACATAGAGTAGAGGGTGTGTTCTGAGGAGAACTAGCATTAGCTTGTAGGATGTCTGATTTAAATGAAGTCATTTATAAACTTTTATAAACTGTTTCTACTTGCAAAAGTTTTAAAAAGATTTGTGAGTTTGACACTCTGATCTTTTGTCTTTTTTTGGCTCAAATATCTCAGGGCCTTATGCCTCTTCACAGAACCCCTTACACTGGCATGAGTGAGACCTGTCAAGGTTAAGTATCTGTCTGCAATATTTAGGTTTAGATCACTGGCTTGGTTTATAGATCTACTTGACCCATGACTCCAGGAGATGAGGAACTCTTTTAAATCTATTGCTAGGACTTTCTGATTTCTACTTATGTTTTCGATTTTATATTTACTGCTTTCTAGGACAGGGATTCTTAACTTCATTACTGTCAACATGTTGGACTGGATAATTGTGGGGATTTTATAGTGTTGAACTGCCTCCTTGGCATGTATCCACTAGATGCCAATAGTAACCTCCCATCCTCAAGTGGTGACTACTTAAAAGTGAGTTCAGATGTCTCTAAAAGTCTCCTAGAGGCAAAAGTTGCCACCAGTTGAGAACCACTACTCTAAAGTTGTCAGAAAAAGCCATTCTGTGCTGTAATCTCTGAATCCACAGTATCATTATGGGGGCTTATTGCTATAGCAAAATGACTTTCCAACAACTTGCCCTGGACTTGCCCTTCTTTCTATTCCACTTTAATTTGAATAATCTTGATCTCCTACTTGAGTTAGCTGCTCAAGTCTCCTTTGCCTGTGGCAAGGAGAGGATTCTCTTCCAGATGCTCATGTAGAGGGGTCTGTTTCCTAGAGCTATTTCTAGTACCACAACGTCTTCATCAGTTAACATCCCAGTAGGAAACAGATGTTACCCGTAACGCGTGCATTTTGACAACAGTTTAATCAAGGGACTGGTTACATAGATGTGGATGGAATGTAGGAAACCCAGAAAGAAGAGCACAGTACCCCTGAATTAGTAATGGGAGACTCCATTCCCACCTCCAGACCTAAGAATAAGTGGGGGAAGAAGGAGAGGGAGAATTTCCAGAACCCCAGAACCAATACAGGGCGACAGAACAAGAGAGTGAATTTACATGTTGATTGAGGCTCCTGGCCAGCAGCTGTATTGAGGGAGGAAGCCTGGGAAGATAACCATTGCAACTTTGCTATCTCCTCTCCTTTCCACTGATGGTCCCCACAGACAGGGCCCAACTACAAGGTAGGGTAAAAGGAAGGCCCTTGACAAAGGAATAATAAATTGATCAGCCCTCTGGGACATATTAAAGGGTGAAGAAAGGGGAAGACTAGATCTAGCGGAGTGCAAGAAGGACATCCTGCCCAGGAGTTCTGTTTCCCACACTGGGAGGATATTACAAGGGGAGATTATAAAATATTTCAACACACATCATATATAACATATATATATATGTATATATATAGCACTGTATATAAATATTACATATATGTACATGTGCACTCACATGTATGTACTTCTCTTTCCTTTCTTATAGACTCTAAGTCATCAGTGCAAAATTTCCACTTTGGTCAAGGTATAATTTTAGGGGCTGGGGAGATAGCTCAGTCGGTAGAATGCTTGCCTTGTAAGCACAAGGTCCTGGGTTCGATCCCCAGCACCCCCCCCCAAAAAAAAGATATAATTTTAGGGCTTAAGTTTCCCTTAGTATTAAAATCTACTCACTATCCAATTGATTCTGCCTCTGAAATGGTCCTTGAATCCATTCCCTTTATTTCATATGGCTTCGTTCACCAAGTTCTTTCTTCTAGATAATTATGAAGACCTGATACTTCATATTCAGATTTTCCTCTTTTTTAAAAAGTTAATTTTTATTAATAATTACCATAATCATATGTATTTTGGGGGTAAAGTGTGATCATTTAATATGTGCATATAATGTGTAATGAGCAAATCCGAGTAGTTAGCATTTTCATCTCCTTAAACTCAACAATTTTTTTTATCAATATGTAATAATTGTACATATTTATGGGATATTTCAATAATGTATACAATATGTTCTGATAAAATCAGGGTAATTTACTTTTTCATCTCCTTATCATTACTATGTGTTTAGAGCTTTGAGCTTTTCTCTTCTCGTTATTCATAAAATATGGAATATGTAATTGTGGACCATAGTCACCTAGTTGTGCTGTAGAGCACTAGGACTTACTAATTCTATTGTGTTTGGGTACTTATCATCCAGCCTTCTGCCTTCCTCACCCCCATTCTTCCCAGCTAGACTTCCTTCTTTCTAACTTATTCTCTTTATCACCAACAGTTTTTATTCTAAAACAAAATCCGATAATACAAATTAGTTGGATAAATGATTTTCAGTGGTCTCTGTTACCTATAAACCAAGGTTATAACACCTACTACAGCTTTGAAAAGATTCTGCCTTCAATCTGTTTAGCTCTTATGATCTCCTGAAATTTTGCCCAGAAATCCCTTGGGGTACATTTAACAGATCATCATCTTCCTAATCATTTCACACTTTATACTTGTGTGTGCATGTCATTTTATCTAGAATAAACTCTGCCCCACTCCACAACTACTTCTTGTGCTTCTCATGAAAAAATAAGTACAATTTACTTTTCAGAAGTCAACTCAAATCAATCTTCAGTGAAAGCCTTACCAAGGCATTTGGGCAGATTTAGTGCTAGGAAATAAAGTTCTTACAAGCACTAAAAGGACTCAGTGCTGTTTTTAAGATATTTTATTGTAATAACAGCACTTAACATGAAATCTACCCTATTAACAAATCATTAAGCATTTTTTTACTATGGGTAAATCCTGCTAACATACAAAAGAATTAAAACAATGTGATTTTATTGCTTATTAGATGGTCACAGCAGATGTGCCATGCTGGCAGGGATGTGACACGAAGGTCATTCTCATAAATTCATGGTTAAATATTAAATGAATAAAACATTTGTAGAAGGGAAAACAGAAGACAAAGAATCCAAACTGTTGACTCTGTAAATTTGGTTTTAAGAATTTATAGGACCCAATGATATATGATTACTACTCCTGATGTTATCATTGTTCCTACTGCAGCTTTGCTTTTGTTAGGCAATAGCTCTTGATAGGTACTGTTCTAAGTACTTTATGTGTATTACATTGCTCAGTTCTTGCAAGGATTTCATATGAAGAATGTTAATACTTGCATTTTATGGATGAGGAAACTGAAACTCTAAGAGGTGAATTAGCATGCAGAAATCTATGGCACTGACTAAATGGCACCTCTTAGAGTCACACCCAGCTCTTTCTGCCCACAAGGACTTCACTTAGAATGATGACAAAGAGCTATAATAAAATTTGTTGCAACAATAATTATCCTTTCAAAAAATTAGGAAAAATATTGATATTAGTGCATTTTACTAAACCATACTACCACTATATCATGAAATAGTAAGAGTGTTTTGGAAGATATTTCAATAATATGAGAAATACTCATTATACAAATTTGAATGAAAACATTTAAAAAAGTTTTTACCAGAAGTGAAATAAACCAGGTATAGAAAGATAAATACCATATGATTTTGCTCTGATTTAGAATATATGCTGTCTCATAGAAGAAGGTTAGGGAGTGGTCAGTCAGCAGGTACAAATTGTAGTTCAATAGGAGGTATTTTGTCACACAGCAGGGTGACTATGGTTAATAATATTGTACTGAATATTTTTAAAAAGCAAGAAGATTTTGAATATCCTTATCCAAAGAGATGATAAATATATGAGACAATGGATATATAAAGTGCCCTGTTTTGAGTATTACATATAGTGTATATGTATCAAAACATCACACTATACTCCATAAATATCTACAATTATTATGTGTCAATTAAAAAATAAAGTATATACCACGTTGTCTATATATCTATCTTAAATAAGCATATATATAGTACTTTTTTTCTGGATTGTGGAATCATGGAGAATTTTTCATTCTTATTTATTCTTTTCTATATTTTACAAGACACCAATAAAGGTCATGTGTTATTTAAATAATAAGAATAAAATTCATTAAAAAGTAAAGATTGAAGTCTGAAACCTATATTAGAATGTAGGGAAACAGTTATGACATAAAAGACAGCTATTAGGGCACACCAGTGGTCCTCACCCTTGCATTGCATCAGAAGCACTAAAGGCTAAATAAAAGACAGATTGCTGGATTCCCAAATGCAGATTTTGATATAGTAGTTCTTAGAAAAATCCAGAGAATTAACATTTCTTTTTTTTTTTTTTCATACCAGGGATTGAATCTAGGAATGCCTAACTACTAAGCCACAGGCCTAGCCCTTTGAAATTAAAAAAAAATTTTTTTTTTTTGTCTTGAGGCACAGTCTTGCTAAGTTGCTTAGGGCCTCACTAAGTTGCTGAGGCTGGCAGGGAACTTGCAATCCTCCTGCCTCAGCCTCCTGAGCTGCTGGGATTACAGGTTTGTGCCATACTGCCCAACTAAGAATTTCCTTTTTTTTTTTTTCTTTTTTTAACAAGTTCCCTTGTGAATTTGGGGATACTCTTTAAGAGCTATTATTAATTTAGACAAAATGCTTTCTTGGCAGCAAAACTTATGGTACATACCATAGGTGCCTTCCTGAGATTTTCATTTGTTTCTTTCCACACAAATCCCATAGCTTTAAATTTCTTGGTCTATTTCCTACTTTTCTCCAATGAAATACAGTCTCTTCTAACTTTCTAAGAAGGAGTAGATAGAAGGGTTAGAATGTCTTCTTTTTTCTCTCTTCTAGACTTTTTCTTTTCTCCTGTTTGTATTTTTTAATTATATTTGTTTTTATTTACTTTTTTGCAATTTTTAACTTTGAACTGCATTGGCTTTTGGATTCCGAAATGATGCTGAAAAGTCAAATGTCCTACCGATTTCCAGTACTTTGCAAGGCAATATCATTTCCTTTCTGGAAGCTTTAAGATTTATACTTTAAACTTCATGTTCTGATATTCTACAACCATGATCTTTCATGTGGGTCTGTTTTCATTCTTTATTCTATCTGGTGAAATTCTTGAATAATTCTTGAGTTTTTAAATGATACTCATATTGAATTTATAAATTAATCTGGGAAGTATTGTCATCTTTACAATATTTAGTTTAATAATAATAAACATGAAATAATTCTCTTCAGTGTTTAGATCTTACTTTAGGTTTTGCAATAAAATATTTCATAGTTTCCTCTTGAATAGCTTTAGCACATATCCCTGAGTGTTTAGTATTCTTAGGTATTCCTTTTTTTCCTCTATTGGAAATGTAGCTTAAGAGTAAATATTAGAATTATTTATGGCTGATTCATAAATAAATTTTTAAATTTTGTGTATTGATCTTTATATTGCCTGTTATTGGTTACTGGTCAGTTCTATTATTTTTTTTTTCCTTTGGAATCTCTTGGACCTTATTTGGAATCAACCATATTATCAGTTATTATCTATGAAGAGGAATTTTGTTTCTTCCTTTAAAATTATAAACTTGTTTGTATTCATTTTCATACATTTTTTATCCATAACTAAGTTCTGATAGCAGGTGTCCTAGTTTTGTTCTTGACTGTAAGCAAATGCTTCAACCATGGGAATATTTACTACTTAATTGCCAGGAGTCTTTGCTAGATTCATTGTCAGATTCAAAACATTCCCTTTATTTCTAGTTTGCTAAGGATTTTATTTTTTATCACATATGAGTGTATCACATCATATAATTGTCATATTATTCAATGCTTTTGCCGCATCTGTTATACTGAAATATAGTTTTTCCTTATAGCATCTGTTAACATGATGGGTTGTTGTTTTTCTAATGTAGACTCTCCTGGCAATGTTGGGATCAATCCTCGTTGGTCAGTGTGCCTTAAATGTTCTTTGTCCACCATCCCCTTGAGGACTCAGCTTTTATATCATTTGGATCAACCCTTAATGGGCTTCCATGACTTTTGACAAAACCTCTTCCTTTTTCCCTGTCAGCACTTGACATTTACAGAATTCTCATCTTCCCTATGTGTTTGAATATACCTGTGGCCAGAGAAGTCTAAATCTTCTATACTCCATCATCACCCATACTCTTCCATACTCTTCCATGGTCTAGAGTAAACAAAATCCTCCACAGCCTCACCTTCCTCTTCCAACTTCTTGATGTAACTGCATATTATTCTCCCCCCAAACCCTCTTAAATGATAGATGTTTTCTTTCTATACTCCTACAGTCGATCCTGTAGTTAAGGGAGTTGACTGTGGTAGATTGTGTTTTCTGGAGATGACCACATGGTGATGCATCCCATCCATATGCTCTTCTTACAATAAGACATCGGTATTCCTTCATTGGAAGTATGGGTTCTGTATTTCTTTCCCTTAAAATTAGATGGAACATTGTAACTGCTCAATCACCACAGTGTGGCACTGGTATTGCCACATGACTTGCAAGGTTGGGCAATAAAAGGCAACATGACTTTCACCTAACTTTCTTTATTTTAGGTTTCTTTCCCTTGGAACCCAGCTATCATATTGTGAGGCAGCTCAGGCCACATGTGGGTACTGAATTTGGCTCATTGCTGATCTCACATAATAGCCAGTGCCCGAAAGTGAATGTAACTTTGGATTGTTCCTGTCCTGTGGGGTTTGTGTTTTCTAGATGGGGGCTCCAACCCTAGGGATAAGCTGTCCCTGCTGTGCCTTATATGAATTCCTGATGCACAGAAACTGTGAGAGAAAATGAATGATTATTGCTGTTTTATGTTTTGAGTTCATTTGTTATGCAACAATAAATAACTAATAGAAGTCTTTGATGTTTCCCATTACTGTTTCCAAATCATTATCCCTACCTCCTACAACACCAAGTTCTTTGCAACTCATATTCTTAGACTGTGTCATGCGTTACTTTTCATTCTTGCTTCTCCTCACTGTTTGGATATTTTAGCTCTGTATTTGTCACTTTCTGTTTTAACACTTCATGATGCATACATTTTGGAAATGTCAATATAAATTCATAGGAAATGTTTCCAATACCCTGATGACTCCTCTTTTCTCAGACTTGCCACATCCAATGATCATGCCCACCATGACTTTCAGCCACCTAGGTTTTTACCCTCAGTGTTGTCTTTGAAACCTCTTTGTAACCTCAATTTCAAATATTCCATTCTCTGGCCACTGCTCAAAGTCATCCCAATTTGCTGTCTATATTCCAAGTTCATTCATTCCATAGACCGTTGATAAATTGCCCTGCAACCCTGTCTTTGTCCTTCAAACCCAGTTCAAACCTCACTCCTTTTTTTTTGCCTGGATTATAGTTCCTGGTCCTTCCCTGCACCCACTGTCATATCCCTTGCCACTTTTTTTCTTTATTCCAGGCAGAGTGCTTCACTTGGTTAATTCCAGTTCTCCATGTACTTTCCACCTGTACTCAAGAACAGAACAACCCACCGTGATACTTCAATATTTAGAAGAGTTTGGGTGACAGTAATGTCACATATTCCTAATTTTTTTCAGACTCCCAACGTCCTGAAATCTCCTTTTTATCTCCAAAAACTTCATCTTGTTTTTCATTCTTAAGTAATGCCTTTTAAAATGTCCATTTCTATGAGAAAATGTAAATATTAAATGAAAACTTTCACAGCTCTCACCATTCTACCTGTGCGTGCCCACATGTGCTGCCTTGCCTTCTTTATGTTGATTATCTTTGGCCCTAAAGTCAGCTTCTCTACTCATATAGAGATTTATTCTCTTGCTGACTCAAGTACACACCTGAATCATCTCTTTTTTGTATCACTACATTTCCTTTTCTATTCAACCATTTCCATCATCATATATTTGTATGTAAAAAAGAAAACCTTAAAAAAGCCTCTCTTGACTCTATATTCCCCTCCAGGTGCTCTATTTTTCAGCCCACGCTTTAGAAAAATTTCCTGAAAATGTTTCCTGTACTTCTCTCTATTTTCCATCTTCTCATTTCTTCTTGAGCCCACGGTGGTAAGCAATTGCTGCTGTCACTCTCCCGTGACCTCTCTCAGCAAGGTCATCTGTGAACTCCATGTGACTAACTCCAGTAAAGATATGCACATGTGTGACAACTCATTCTCCTGACCTTGTTTAAACAAGTTTCTTTCTTTGGCTTCTGGGAATTATTTAATTCCAGATAATCATCCACGCCAAGGTATTTCTGCTACTGTAGAATCTCATGGAAGAAAGGGATGTCAGTACCTCTAGGCAATTATTGATGAGAAGTCATTCTTCATGAATAAAATTTACCTTTATTCATGTAAATGGAAGAGGTGAAGAGGTATCACTTATTTTTCCTGCCTCTAATGATCCTTTTCTCCCATTTTCCCATTTTCTTTAGGAATTCTTCATTTGTATTTAAATTCTCCCATTTATTTTAGTACTAAGGAATTTTGTGGTCAGCAAGGTTTCTTTTTGCTTTATCTATGCAATTTTTGTTTTGTTTAATAAGAATTTAAAGTGTGTAAGTGACAGATGGTGGTTTCTATTTGGATAGATGGATGTGACCTTAAAGTGTGGTGGACAGGGTGATCTTTTGGACAGCAGTAACTTGGCCCTGGCCTTTATTTACACATGCCACATCTCTTTTCATGAAAGATTTATGGCAGTTTATAGAGAAAACTAAAATTCAAGAAGATAATAAATGTTAAAAGTGAAAGTGACATAAAAGATAACATACCAAAGATAGGGACATAAAATGGCACCAGAAATGAGCCAAGGTTGAATGAACTGGGTCAGCCACTAACTTTTTAGCAGACAAAGCAAAATGAAAAACCTGTCACTTATATAATTCAGAGTCTATGAGCGAAAAGTAAACTGAATTTTCAGAAGGTGTACGACTAATTTTTTAAGAGCACCAAAGAGGACTTCCTCTCTGGAGTAATCACTGCATGCTGAATATAAAATTATTGTTGACAGCATCATTTACGTAAGCTCCATTAATGTGTTCACAACATCTTTATTTTTTTCATACTGATTAAATGTATGTGCTGCACACTAAAGTGAACTAGGATAAGCATAAGAATTCTTGTGGGCAGTGTGACATGGCCCAGGAACCCAGTTCTCTGATTTTCTGTTACTTGAAGATGAAAAGTTATCTTCAGGGGAAGTTAGCAATCCTTCCTCTGATGTGTAGGTTATCCCCACAAAGTTTTTGGTGAGTATTAGGCATAAATGAGCTCAAGATAGTGTGTCCTGAGTTATGACTGGGAAGGACCTAGTCTGTGTCTCTCAATGTTCCAGTCTATGTGATACAGCAGATAATGGCTTGTAGGTAGAGTTGACATCCTCTTTGGAAAACTTGAGATTTTAAGGTTTCTACCTAAAAGGTAATATACCTTAAAGCATTTCAAAATGTCTGTCCTGTACAGGTGGATGTAGTGCTTAGCAAGGTCATCTGTGATCTCCAGGTGGTCAACTCCAGTGAGGACTATTTCACAAGAGCCTGGCTCATTGAGTAAGAGCAGAAAATTATAGGTGTGTTAAGATACTGGGCTTATGGCAAGGAATCTAATATCCAGTAATGTTCATATAGAATATTAGGTTCATAGCAAGTTAAATATTTACTAAACAAGTGCAATATTCTAATATTGTGAAAGCTTAGGATGTTTTAGGGCATTCAAGATGATTCCAAATTAAAACTGGGTGCCTTTTTTGTTTGTGAGCTTATAAGTACCCCAAATGTTTCCATCATCTCATGTTCCATTTCTATTTTCAGATACATGTAAAGCAATTGTTGCTGATGTGTATTTGTAATACTTGAGTCTTTTAGATCCTTGTTCAATTAAACAAATCACCAGTGCATAACAAACAGCCTCCAATCACATAAAATCACTCCTGCCTTGTTAAAATCTCATTTGTTATAGGAACTCTTAAAAACATAAGGTGCCTCCAAGGAAAAATTATTACTACTCATATTGCAACAGGAAATAATGCTCCCTATAAATCAATACTAGGAGGGATGGTTCTTATTAAAAAGGGATTCACAGGTCAATTGCTAATTTCCAGTTGACATCATAATTTAGTAAGACATACCATGCTTTTATTGTGGCTAGTGATCACATTTAGAAAGAGTAGGGGTTATTTTTGTCAGGGTCTGTTAGAAGTCATTTGCAATTGAAATAAAATAGAAAAAGCTTTCAGATGGGAACGTGTGTGCAATTGGATTTGAAATGGAACTATGGGAGAATTAGTGACAGGTCAGAAAGCATATTTCTGTAAAGAAAACTGGGCCTTCTGAGCTCAGTAAAATCTAGTGAGGAATGCAAAGAGGGCTGAAGCATGTGGTTCAAGTTTCTGACCTTAGGAACTTAGGATGAGTGACATAATAGCCCACCACTTTTGTGCTCTACACCGTTGTTTCAGACTAATGCATAGTCAATATTCTGGGAGGTCTGGTTAAAATGCAGATTTTAATTCAGGGATGTTGTGATTCTGCTTTTCTAACAAACTCCCAGATGACAAATATGCTACTAATCTAAGGAACACATTTGGAGTAGAAAGGTTCTTGTCTGTTCAACTCATTTTCATTCAAGACAGCTATATTCTTTGTCCACAGGAGTTACCACTGTGTAAAAGAACATCATTAGGAGGGTATGGTGCTGCTTATTTTTTTTTTTTTTATTGTCTCCTGCTTTATTTCCTAAATGAGAACACTAGTTAACAACTCTGGAAAACTTACTATATAACAAGTGCTATTCTAATAACTTCACACCAACATTACATTTTATTTAAAAAATATTTTCTTAATTCTTCACAACAATCCTATGATGCATGTCCTATTATATCCCCAGTTTATGGAAAAAGAAACTATAAAACTTCCTTAGTCCAGATGGTCAATGGTGGGATCTGGGCTGATTCCAAAGTATGGCTGCCTGGGTCTATATAGGCTCATGGCATGTGTTCTCGGTGAAAACTGCCTCAGAGATGGGTAATCCAGACTCACATTCATTGCATGATCTTGAAAGCATCATGTGTTGTTTATGGTCTTGCAGGGTTGAATATCTGTCCTACTTATCTTAATTATTGCTTGTTTTACCTTTTTACCATTGTCTACTATTAGCTCCCTGATATTTAAACACGTCTAAATATATATATTTATATTAGGCAATTTAGAAAATGCAACTAAAGGAACACAGAAGGCCTCAATAAAAATAATGCATATGTGTTGGGTTGTTAATATGATAAAATCATTGATAAGTGTCTACTTCATATGTTTATGAGAATCAGATAAATTTATATATGTAAATATCTAGTAAATGTACCTGAGACATTGCATTTAACAGTAGCTATCATTATCATATTTTACTTACAATTTTATGTCTTAATAATTTTCCAAATGTTTTTCTATGATGTTACAAATTCAGTCCTCTTATACATCTAAATAATGTTTTGATTATATAACCATTAAACTGAACTGTGGGTTGTGTTCTCCATTTTTGGATTTGGTTGTCTTGAAGTAGACTACCAGAAGTGGTCACAAATTATTTTAGTCTTTATATATTATTAAACTTATTTTAAAAGTACCAATGACATATATATCTAATTGATTTTTATGAACCACATGAACCTTCTTTATTAAATTCCACTATTTTTGGTTCATTTATTTTTTATTTTATGCATGAGTTTTTTTTTTTCTCAAAATCTGAACTAATAGAGGTGTATTAAGACTGACTATTTGCTATCAGGATATATGAATTGGTTTTTGCCCTTTTAACATTCACTCTGGACTTCAGTGAATTCCCATCTCCAAATCTACAATCTGTAGCTGCTGTACAAGCAAAACCTCTAATGTCCACAGGTTAATCTAGTGAGGTTCTGCTGAATTGAAATGTGATCATCTCTCAATGCCATCTGGCTTGTTTATCAACACTGAAAAGGTGGTGGCATAGACCTCTTTCTGTATTTCCTGACCTAGACTCTGATTGAGGTGTATATCTCTCTGCTACTTCACAAGCAGCCACAACTCAGGGAAGGCCTGGTTTCTCTTTCCTGGAAAACACAACTGTTATAATCTATGAGCTGCAACTGAGAGGACTGGAGGGTTGCTCTGTTCAGAGTGTGGGAGACCGCAGAGAACAATTCTAAATCCAGCTTCTCTGAGGTTGTAATTAACATAAAATCCTTGCAAATTCTGGCAATACACTAGCTGTCAATCTTAGCTAAACAGGCACAAATTCTATCATTCTTCATAGGTGTTATTTTGGAATTTTCTAATGAGACTTCAGTTTAATCTAGGCTCTCACTCAAAACCCTAGGCATTGTACTTTTAGGAAAAACATTCCTAAGAATTCTTAAATACTCTAATCATTTGCAAATTTGCTACTTTTTTGGGTGTCAAAAAGACTATTTTAATTGGAAATTGAGTAGGCTTAAATTAGCATCGGTTTAACACAAACCTTGACTAGGTCTCTTAGGGACTGTGTGATCATGTTGTTCATAGTTTGGGAAAACATTAGGTCCCAAAGAACTTTCATTATTTGCCATGGTAACACAGGTAGTAAGAGGTTAAATTTGATATTTCTCATCCTAATGCTTTTTAGCTGTCTTCCATGTGAAGATAATAAAATGACACATTTAATTTTTTATTAGACTTCTGAAACTTCTTTACATACATTACCTTATTTGCTTCTTATAGTCACCACACAGGATAGGCAAGGCAGCACTATGATTTCCACTGACAGACGAGGAAGTTGGGGGCCAGGGAGGTTAAGTGGCTCATTACAGCCATGCTCCTGTGGTGCAAGGTGTCATTTTTGTGGAAAGGAGCATGGGATAGGGGAATGACACCTGCTTAGGAAGCAGCATTTTAGTTCTGTCTTCTCCTATCTTCTCTACTGTCTTGGCCATGTCAGTTAAATTCCCTGAGGTCTGTGTCATTAAATGAGACACCTAAAATGAAACACACCAAGTCACAGTAATCCCACAAGTACAAACTCATAAGAATCATGTGAAGCTTAAGATAATGAATGGAATGAGAGGAGAGTGGGTAAGGCAGATGAGGGTTGTACCAGGTCAACAAAGAATGATCAAAGTGAAACAGAAAGGCTACTTTCATTATTATTTGTATT
Organism: Sciurus niger; assembly: GCA_020740815.1. Classification (NCBI taxonomy): domain Eukaryota; kingdom Metazoa; phylum Chordata; class Mammalia; order Rodentia; family Sciuridae; genus Sciurus; species Sciurus niger. The sequence goes on from JAHUXG010021777.1 coordinate 25,111, forward strand.
TATTTGCTTTGTTGAAATATTTATCTGCATATATAATTGCTCAAAGACCTAAGACACCTATTGGTGAAGAACATGTGGAACTTATTGTCTTGGGCATGATGACCTTTTCCCATAGTATCCGCCACTTCTTTGAAAAGATTTGGCTAAGCAGAGGGCAGGGAAAAGACACTAAAAATAGACTGAGGGGTGAGCCCTGAGGTTTGAGTGATGTGTTTCTGGGTTGTATCACTGATGGTAACTTGTAGTATATTGGGGT
>JAHUXG010021778.1:0-21358 GCA_020740815.1 Sciurus niger
CTATCATCTCCCCTCCTTATTCCCACTTTGCTCCGCAGTTGTGGTGGTTGCTCCATGCACGGTGCTTCTATTATAACTAACAGTTCCGATTTCCATGGATAGAGCTTTCCCTATGTATGCAGGGTTAGGAAAACTGAAATGCGTTTTCTGAGCAAATGCACGACTGAATCTTCATGAAAATCGTGGTGTTTACTCTTTTCCTCGTTCCCACTTTGATCCGCACATCTGAGCATTCTGTCTCCACGTTTTCTGTACAATCCCCTTATGGATTTCTGTTGCAGTAGTTTAACGTTCAGGTTGAAAAGGCCTGAAATTGAGGTTGCTTTTCTGAGAACGTTTCACGAATGGATTTCAAAGAGACTTTGCCTATCATCTCCCCTCCTCATTCCCACTTTGCTCCGCAGATGTGGTGTTTGCACCATGCATGGTGCTTCTGTTATAACTAACAGTTTCGATTTCCATGGATTGAGCTTTCTCTATGCACGCATTGTAGGATAACTGAAATGCGTTTTCTGAGCAAATGCACGACTGAATCTTCATGAAAATCGCAGTATTTACTCTTTTCCTGGTTATCACTTTGATCCGAACATCTGAGCATTCTCTCTCCACGTTTTCTATACAAGCCCCTTATGGTTTGCTGTTGCAGTACTCTAACGTGCAGGTTGAAAAGGCCTGAAATTGAGGTTGCTTTTCTGAGAACGTTTCACGAATGGATTTCCAGGAGACTTTCCCTACCATCTCCCCTCCCCATTTCCACTTTGCCCCGCAGATGTGGTGCTTGCACCATGCATGGTGCTTCTTTTATAACTAACAGTTTCGATTTCCATGGATTGAGCTTTCTCTATGCACGCAGGGTTAGGATAACTGAAATGCGTTTTCTGAGCAAATGCACGACTGAATCTTCATGAAAATCACGGTATTTACTCTTTCCCTGTTTCCCACTTTGATCCCAACACATGAGCATTCTCTCTGCACGTTTTCTAAACAAGCCCCTTATGGATTGCTGTTGCAGTACTGTAACATGCAGGTTGAAAAGGCCTGAAATTGAAGTTGTTTTTGAGAACATTTCACAAATGGATTTCAAAGACACTTTGCCTGTCATCTCCCCTCCTTATTCCCACTTTGCTCTGCAGTTGTGGTGGTTGCTCCATGCACGGTGCTTCTATTATAACTAACAGTTCCGACTTCCATGGATAGAGCTTTCCCTATGTACGCAGTGTTAGGAAAACTGAAATGCGTTTTCTGAGCAAATGCACGACTGAATCTTCATGAAATTCGTGGTATTTACTCTTTACCTCGTTCACACTTTGCTCCCAACATCTGAGCATTCTCTCTCCTCGTTTTCTATACAAGCCCCTTATGGATTGCACTTGCAGTACTCTAACGTGCTGGTTGAAAAGGCCAATAAATTGAAGTTGCTTTTCAGAGAATGTTTCACGAATGGATTTCAAGGAGACTTTCCCTATCATCTCCCCTCCCCATGTCCACTTTGCTCTACAGATGTGGTGTTTGCACCATGCACGGTGCTTCTGTTATAACTAACAGTTTCGATTTCCATGGATTGAGCTTTCCCTATGCACGCAGTGTTAGGAAAATTGAAATGCGTTGTCTGAGCAAATGCACGACTAAATCTTCATGAAATCTCGGTATTTAATCTTTTCCTCGTTCACACTTTGATCCCAACATCTGAGCATTCTCTCCACGTTCTCTATACAAGCCCCTTATGGATTGCTCTTGCAGTACTCTAACCTGCAGGTTGAAAAGGCCTGAAATTGAAGTTGCTTTTCTGAGAACGTTTCACGAATGGATTTCAAAGAGACTTTGCCTATCATCTCATCTCCTCATTCCCACTTTGCTCCGCAGATGTGGTGTTTGCACCATGCACGGTGCTTCTGTTATAACTAACAGTTTCGATTTGATGGATTGAGCTTTCCCTATGCACGCAGTGGTACGAAAACTGAAATGCGTTTTCTGAGCAAAAGTACGACTTAATCTTCCTGAAAATCGCGGTATTTACTCTTTTCCTCCTTCCCACTTGGCTGCCAACATCTGAGCATTCTCTCTCCAGGTTTTCTATACAAGCCCCTTATGGATTGCTCTTGCAGTACTCTAATGTGCAGGTTGAAAAGGAGTGAAATTGAAGTTGCTTTTCTGAGAACGTTTCAAGAATGGATTTCCAGGAGACTTTCCCTATCATTTCCCCTCCCCATTTCCACTTTGCCCCGCAGATGTGGTGCTTGCACCATGCATGGTGCTTCTGTTATAACTAACAGTTTCGATTTCCATGGATTGAGCTTTCTCTAAGCACGCAGTGTTAGGATAACTGAAATGCGTTTTCTGACCAGATGCACTACTGAATCTTCATGAAAATCACGGTATTTACTCTTTTCCTGTTTCCCACTTTGATCCCAACACATGAGCATTCTCTCTCCACGTTTTCTAAACAAGCCCCTTATGGATTGCTCTTGCAGTACTCTAACGTGCAGGTTGTAAAGGCCTGAATTTGAAGTTGCTTTTCTGAGAGGTTTCACTAATGGATTTCAAAGAGACTTTGCCTATCATCTCCCCTCCTCATTCCCACTTTGATCCGCAGATGTGGTGGTTGCAACATGCACGGTGCTTCTGTTATTACTAACAGTTTCGATTTGATGGATTGAGCTTTCCCTATGCACGCAGTGTTAGGAAAACTGAAATGCGTTTTCTGAGCAAATGTACGACTTAATCTTCATGAAAATCGCGGTATTTACTCTTTTCCTCCTTCGCACTTTGCTCCCAACATCTGAGCATTTCTCTCCAGGTTTTGTATACTAGCCCCTTATGGATTGCTCTTGCAGTAGTCTAACGTGCAGGTTGAAAAGGCCTGAAATTGAGGTTGCTTTTCTGAGAACGTTTCACGAATGCATTTCAAGGAGACTTTGCCTACCATCTCCCCTCCTCATTTCCACTTTGCTTCGCAGATGTGGTGGTTGCACCATGCACGGTGCTTTTGTTATAACTAACAGTTTCGATTGGATGGATTGAGCTTTCCCTATGCACGCAGTGTTAGGAAAATTGAAATGCGTTTTCTGAGCAAATGCACGACTGAATCTTCAGGAAAATCGCGGTGTTTACTCTTTTCCTGGTTCCCACTTTGCTGCCAACATCTGAGCATTCTATCTCCACGTTTTCTATGCAAGCCCTTATTGATTGCTCTTGCAGTACTCTATCGTGCAGGTTGAAAAGGCCTGAAATTGAAGTTGTTTTTGAGAACATTTCACAAATGGATTTCAAAGACACTTTGCCTATCATCTCCCCTCCTTATTCCCACTTTGCTCCGCAGTTGTGGTGGTTGCTCCATGCACGGTGCTTCTATTATAACTAACAGTTCCGATTTCCATGGATAGAGCTTTCCCTATGTATGCAGGGTTAGGAAAACTGAAATGCGTTTTCTGAGCAAATGCACGACAGAATCTTCATGAAAATCGTGGTATTTACTCTTTACCTCGTTCCCCCTTTGACCCCAACATCTGAGCATTCTCTCTCAACGTTTTCTATACAAGCTCCTTATGGATTGCTCTTGCAGTACTCTAACCTGAAGGTTGAAACGGCCTGAAATTGAAGTTGCTTTTGTGACAACGTTTCACGAATGGATTTCAAAGAGTCTTTGCCTATCATCTCCCATCCCCATTTCCACTTTGCTTCGAAGATGTGGTGTTTGCACCATGCATGGTGCTTCTGCTATAACTAACAGTTTCGATTTCCATGGATTGAGCTTTCTCTATGCACGCAGTGTTAGGATAACTGAAATGCGTTTTCTGAGCAAATGCACGACTGAATCTTCATGAAAATCGTGGTGTTTACTCTTTTCCTCGTTCCCACTTTGATCCGCACATCTGAGCATTCTGTCTCCACGTTTTCTATACAATCCCCTTATGAATTTTGTTGCAGTAGTCTAACGTTCAGGTTGAAAAGGCCTGAAATTGAGGTTGCTTTTCTGAGAACGTTTCACGAATGGATTTCAAAAAGACTTTGCCTATCATGTCCCCTCCTCATTCCCATTTTGCTCCGTAGATGTGGTGGTTGCACCATGCACGGTGCTTCTGTTGTAACTAACAGTTTCGATTTCCATGGATTGAGCTTTCCGTATGCACGCAGTGGTAGGAAAACTGAAATGCGTTTTCTGAGCAAATGCACGACTGAATCTTCATGAAAATCGTGGTGTTTACTCTTTTCCTCGTTCCCACTTTGATCCGCACATCTGAGCATTCTGTCTCCACGTTTTCTGTACAATCCCCTTATGGATTTCTGTTGCAGTAGTCTAACGTTCAGGTTGAAAAGGCCTGAAATTGAGGTTGCTTTTCTGAGAACGTTTCACGAATGGATTTCAAAGAGACTTTGCCTATCATCTCCCCTCCTCATTCCCACTTTGCTCCGCAGATGTGGTGTTTGCACCATGCATGGTGCTTCTGTTATAACTAACAGTTTCGATTTCCATGGATTGAGCTTTCTCTATACACGCAGTTGTAGGATAACTGAAATGCGTTTTCTGAGCAAATGCACGACTGAATCTTCATGAAAATCGCAGTATTTACTCTTTTCCTGGTTATCACTTTGATCCGAACATCTCAGCATTCTCTCTGCATGTTTTCTATACAAGCCCCTTATGGATTGCTCTTTCAGTACTCTAACGTGCAGGTTGAAAAGGCCTGAAATTGAAGTTGCTTTTCTGAGAACGTTTCACGAATGGATTTCAAAGAGACTTTGCCTGTCATCTCATCTCCTCATGCCCACTTTGCTCCGCAGTTGCGGTGGTTGCACCATGCACGGTGCTTCTGTTATTACTAACAGTTTCGATTTGATGGATTGAGCTTTCCCTATGCACGCAGTGGTAGGAAATGTGAAATGCGTTTTCTGAGCAAATGTACGACTTAATCTTCATGAAAATCGCGGTATTTACTCTTTTCCTCCTTCCCACATTGCTCCCAACATCTGAGCATTCTCTCTCCACGTTTTCTATACAAGCCCCTTATGGTTTGCTGTTGCAGTACTCTAACGTGCAGGTTGAAAAGGCCTGAAATTGAGGTTGCTTTTCTGAGAACGTTTCACGAATGGATTTCCAGGAGACTTTCCCTACCATCTCCCCTCCCCATTTCCACTTTGCCCCGCAGATGTGGTGCTTGCACCATGCATGGTGCTTCTTTTATAACTAACAGTTTCGATTTCCATGGATTGAGCTTTCTCTATGCACGCAGGGTTAGGATAACTGAAATGCGTTTTCTGAGCAAATGCACGACTGAATCTTCATGAAAATCACGGTATTTACTCTTTCCCTGTTTCCCACTTTGATCCCAACACATGAGCATTCTCTCTGCACGTTTTCTAAACAAGCCCCTTATGGATTGCTGTTGCAGTACTGTAACATGCAGGTTGAAAAGGCCTGAAATTGAAGTTGTTTTTGAGAACATTTCACAAATGGATTTCAAAGACACTTTGCCTGTCATCTCCCCTCCTTATTCCCACTTTGCTCTGCAGTTGTGGTGGTTGCTCCATGCACGGTGCTTCTATTATAACTAACAGTTCCGACTTCCATGGATAGAGCTTTCCCTATGTACGCAGTGTTAGGAAAACTGAAATGCGTTTTCTGAGCAAATGCACGACTGAATCTTCATGAAATTCGTGGTATTTACTCTTTACCTCGTTCACACTTTGCTCCCAACATCTGAGCATTCTCTCTCCTCGTTTTCTATACAAGCCCCTTATGGATTGTACTTGCAGTACTCTAACGTGCTGGTTGAAAAGGCCAATAAATTGAAGTTGCTTTTCAGAGAATGTTTCACGAATGGATTTCAAGGAGACTTTCCCTATCATCTCCCCTCCCCATGTCCACTTTGCTCTACAGATGTGGTGTTTGCACCATGCATGGTGCTTCTGTTATAACTAACAGTTTCGATTTCCATGGATTGAGCTTTCTCTATGCACGCAGTGTTAGGATAACTGAAATGCGTTTTCTGAGCAAATGCACGACTGAATCTTCATGAAAATCGTGGTGTTTACTCTTTTCCTCGTTCCCACTTTGATCCGCACATCTGAGCATTCTGTCTCCACGTTTTCTATACAATCCCCTTATGAATTTTGTTGCAGTAGTCTAACGTTCAGGTTGAAAAGGCCTGAAATTGAGGTTGCTTTTCTGAGAACGTTTCACGAATGGATTTCAAAAAGACTTTGCCTATCATGTCCCCTCCTCATTCCCATTTTGCTCCGTAGATGTGGTGGTTGCACCATGCACGGTGCTTCTGTTGTAACTAACAGTTTCGATTTCCATGGATTGAGCTTTCCGTATGCACGCAGTGGTAGGAAAACTGAAATGCGTTTTCTGAGCAAATGCACGACTGAATCTTCATGAAAATCGTGGTGTTTACTCTTTTCCTCGTTCCCACTTTGATCCGCACATCTGAGCATTCTGTCTCCACGTTTTCTATACAATCCCCTTATGGATTTCTGTTGCAGTAGTCTAACGTTCAGGTTGAAAAGGCCTGAAATTGAGGTTGCTTTTCTGAGAACGTTTCACGAATGGATTTCAAACAGACTTTGCCTATCCTGTCCCCTCCTCATTCCCATTTTCCTCCGCAGATGTGGTGGTTGCACCATGCACGGTGCTTCTGTTATAACTAACAGTTTCGATTTGATGGATTGAGCTTTCCCTATGCACGCAGTGTTAGGAAAACTGAAATGCGTTTTCTGAGCAAATGCACGACTGAATCTTCATGAAAATCGCCGTGTTTAATCTTTTCCTGGTTCCCACTTTGCTGCCAACATCTGAGCATTCTCTCTCCTCGTTGTCTATACAAGCCCCCTATGGATTGGTCTTGCAGTACTCTAACGTGCAGGTTGAAAAGGCCTGAAATTGAAGTTGCTTTTCTGAGAGGTTTCACGAATGGATTTCAAAGAGACCTTGCCTATCATGTCCCCTCCTCATTCCCACTTTGCTCCGCAGATGTGGTGGTTGCACCATGCACGGTGCTTCTGTTATAACTAACAGTTTTGATTTGATGGATTGAGCTTTCCCTATGCACGCAGTGGTAGGAAAACTGAAATGCATTTTCGGAGCAAATGCAAGACTGAATCTTCATGAAAATCGCGGTATTTACTCTTTTCATGGTTCCCACTTTGCTGCCAACAGCTGAGCATTCTCTCTCCACGTTTTCTATACAAGTCCCTTATGGATTGCTCTTGCAGTACTCTAATGTGCAGGTTGAAAAGGCCAGAAATTGAAGTTGCTTTTCTGAGAACGTTTCACGAATGGATTTCCAGGAGACTTTCCCTATCATCTCCACTCCCCATTTCAACTTTGCTCCGCAGATGTGGTGTTTTCACCATGCATGGTGCTTCTGTTATAACTAACAGTTTCGATTTCCATGGATTGAGCTTTCTCTATGCCCGCAGTGTTAGGATAACTGAAATGCATTTTCTGAGCAAATGCACGACTGAATCTTCATGAAAATCGCGGTATTTAGTCTTTTCCTGGTTCCCACTTTGATCCCAACATCTGAGCATTCTCTCTCCACGTTTTCTATACAAGCCCCTTATGGATTGCTGTTGCAGTACTCTAACGTGCTGGTTGAAAAGGCCTGAAATTGAAGTTGCTTTTCTGAGAACGTTTCACGAATGGATTTCAAAGAGACTTTGCCTATCATCTCCCCTCCTCATTCCCACTTTGCCCCGCAGAAGTGGTGGTTGCACCATGCACGGTGCTTCCTCTATGACTAAATCTTCATGAAAACCGCGGTATTTACTCTTTTCCTCCTTCCCACTTTGCTCGCAACATGTGAGCATTCTCTCTCCACGTTTTCTATACAAGCCCCTTATGGATTGCTCTTGCAGTAGTCTAACGTGCAGGTTGAAAAGGCCTGAAATTGAAGTTGCTTTTCTGAGAACTTTTCACGAATGCATTTCAAAGACACTTTGCCTATCATCTCCGCTCCTCATTCCCACTTTGCTCCGCAGTTGTGGTGGTTGCAATATTCACGGTGCTTCTGTGATAACTAACAGTATCGATTTCCATGGATTGAGCTTTCCCTATGCACGCAGTGTTAGGAAAACTGAAATGCGTTTTCTGAGCAAATGCACGACTGAATCTTCATGAAAATCGCGGTATTTACTCTTTTCCTCTTTCCCACTTTGCTCTCAACATCTGAGCATTCTCTCTCCACGTTTTCTATACAAGCCCCTTATGGATTGCTGTTTCAGTAGTCTAACGTGCAGGTTGAAAAGGCCGGAAATTGAAGTTGCTTTTTGAGAACGTTTCATGAATGAATTTCCAACAGTCTTTGCCTATCATCTCCCCTCCTCATTCCCACTTTGCTTCGCAGATATGGTGGGTGCACCATGCACGGTGATTCTGTTATAACTAAGTGTTTCGATTTGTTGGATTGAGCTTTCCCTATGCACGCAGTGTTAGGAAAACTGAAATGCGTTTTCTGAGCAAATGCACGACTGAATCTTCATGAAAATCGCGGTATTTACTCTTTTCCTCATTCACACTTTGCTCCCAACATCTGAGCATTCTCTCTCCTCGTTTTCTATACAAGCCCCTTTTGGATTGCTCTTCCAGTACTCTAACATGCAAGTTGAAAAGGCCTGAAATTGAAGTTGCTTTTCTGCGAGGTTTCACGAATGGATTTCAAAGAGACCTTGCCTATCATGTCCCCTCCTCATTCCCACTTTGCTCCGCAGATGTGGTGGTTGCACCATGCACGGTGCTTCTGTTATAACTAACAGTTTCGATTTGATGGATTGAGATTTCCCTTTGCACGCAGTGTTACGAAATCTGAAATGCATTTTCGAGCAAAAGCAAGACTGAATCTTCATGAAAATCGCGGTATTTACTCTTTCCTGGTTCCCACTTTGCTGCCTACATCTGAGCATTCTCTCTCCACGTTTTCTATACAAGCCCCTTATGGATTTCTCTTGCAGTACTCTAATGTGCAGGTTGAAAATGCCAGAAATTGAATTGCTTTTCTGAGAACGTTTCATGAATGGATTTCCAGGAGACGTTCCCTATCATCTCCCCTCCCCATTTCAACTTTGCTCCGCAGATGTGGTGTTTGCACCATGCATGGTGCTTCTGTTATAACTAACAGTTTCGAGTTCCATGGATTGAGCTTTCTCTATGCCCGCAGTGTTAGGATAACTGAAATGCGTTTTCTGAGCAAATGCACGACTGAATCTTTATGAAAATCGCGGTATTTACTCTTTTCCTGGTTCCCACTTTGATCCCAACATCTGAGCATTCTCTCTCCACGTTTTCTATACAAGCCCCTTATGGATTGCTGTTGCAGTACTCTAACGTGCTGGTTGAAAAGGCCTGAAATTGAAGTTGCTTTTCTGAGAACGTTTCACGAATGGATTTCAAAGGGACTTTGCCAATCATCTCATCTCCTCATTCCCACTTTGCTCCGCAGATGTGCAGGTTGCACCATGCACGGTGCTTCTGTTATAACTAACAGTTTCGATTTCCATGGATTGATCTTTCCCTATGCACACAGTGTTAGGAAAACTGAAATGCGTTTTCTGAGCAAATGTACGACTAAATCTTCATGAAAACTGCGGTATTTACTCTTTTCCTCCTTCCCACTTTGCTCCCAACATCTGAGCATTCTCTCTCCACGTTTTCTATACAAGCCCCTTATGGATTGCTCTTGCAGTAGTCTTACGTGCAGGTTGAAAAGGCCTGAAATTGAGGTTGCTTTTCTGAGAACGTTTCACGAATGCATTTCAAAGACACTTTGCCTATCATCTCCGCTCCTCATTCCCACTTTGCTCCGCAGATGTGGTGGTTGCAATATTCACGGTGCTTCTGTGATAACTAACAGTTTCGATTTCCATGGATTGAGCTTTCCCTATGTACGCAGTTTTAGGAAAACTGAAATGCGTTTTCTGAGCAAATGCAGGACTGAATCTTCATGAAATCGCGGTATTTACTCATTTCCTCGTTCCCACTTTGCTCTCAACATCTGAGCATTCTCTCTCCACGTTTTCTATACAAGCCCCTTATGGATTGCTGTTTCAGTAGTCTAACGTGCAGGTTGAAAAGGCCGGAAATTGAAATTGCTTTTTGAGAACGTTTCATGAATGGATTTCCAACAGACTTTGCCTATCATCTCCCCTCCTCATTCCCACTTTGCTTCGCAGATATGGTGGGTGCACCATGCACGGTGCTTCTGTTATAAATAACTGTTTCGATTTGTTGGATTGAGCTTTCCCTATGCACGCAGTGTTAGGAAAACTGAAATGCGTTTTCTGAGCAAATGCACGACTGAATCTTCATGAAAATCGCGGTATTTACTCTTTTCCTCGTTCCCCCTTTGACCCTAACATCTGAGCATTCTCTCTCCACGTTTTCTATACAAGCCCCTTATGGATTGCTGTTGCAGTACTGTAACGTGCTGGTTGAAAAGGCCTGAAACTGAAGTTGCTTTTCTGAGAACGTTTCACGAAAGGATTTCAAAGGGACATTGCCAATCATCTCATCTCCTCATTCCCACTTTGCTCCGCAGATGTGCTGGTTGCACCTTGCACGGTGCTTCTGTTATAACTAACAGTTTCGATTTCCATGGATTGAGCTTTCCCTATGCACGCAGTGTTAGGAAAACTGAAATGCGTTTTCTGAGCAAATGTACGACTAAATCTTCATGAAAACTGCGGTATTTACTCTTTTCCTCCTTCCCACTTTGCTCCCAACATCTGAGCATTCTCTCTCCACGTTTTCTACACAAGCCCCTTATGGATTGCTCTTGCAGTAGTCTTACGTGCAGGTTGAAAAGGCCTGAAATTGAGGTTGCTTTTCTGAGAACGTTTCACGAATGCATTTCAAAGACACTTTGCCTATCATCTCCGCTCCTCATTCCCACTTTGCTCCGCAGATGTGGTGGTTGCAATATTCACGGTGCTTCTGTGATAACTAACAGTTTCGATTTCCATGGATTGAGCTTTCCCTATGTACGCAGATTTAGGAAAACTGAAATGCGTTTTCTGAGCAAATGCACGACTGAATCTTCATGAAAATCGCGGTATTTACTCTTTTCCTGGTTCCCACTTTGATCCCAACATCTGAGCATTCTCTCTCCACGTTTTCTATACAAGCCCCTTATGGATTCCTGTTGCAGTACTCTAACGTGCTGGTTGAAAAGCCCGGAAATTGAAGTTGCTTTTTGAGAACGTTTCATGAATGGACTTCCAACAGTCTTTGCCTATCATCTCCCCTCCTCATTCCCACTTTGCTTCGCAGATATGGTGGGTGCACCATGCACGGTGCTTCTGTTATAAGTAACTGTTTCGATTTGATGGATTGAGCTTTCCCTATGCACGCAGTGTTAGGAAAACTGAAGTGCGTTTTCTGAGCAAATGCACGACTTAATCTTCATGAAAATCGCGGTATTTACTCTTTTCCTCATTCCCCCTTTGACCCTAACATCTGAGCATTCTCTCTCCACGTTTTGTATACAAGCCCCTTATGGATTGCTCTTGCAGTACTCTAACCTCCAGGTTGAAAAGGCCTGAAATTGAAGTTGCTTTTCTGAGAACGTTTCACGAATGGATTTCAAAAGTCTTTGCCTATCATCTCCCCTCCTCATTCCCACTTTGCTCCGCAGATATGGTGGTTGCACCATGCACGGTGCTTCTTACCACTTAATCTTCATGAAAACCGCGGTATTTACTCTTTTCCTCCTTCCCACTTTGCTCTCAACATCTGAGCATTCTCTCTCCACGTTTTCTATACAAGCCCCTTATGGATTGCTCTTGCAGTAGTCTAACGTGCAGGTTGAAAAGTCCTGAAATTGAGGTTGCTTTTCTGAGAACGTTTCACGAATGCATTTCAAAGACACTTTGCCTATCATCTCCCCTCCTCATTCCCACTTTGCTCCGCAGATATGGTGGTTGCACCATGCACGGTGCTTCTGTTATAACTAACAGTTTCGATTTGATGGATTGAGCTTTCCCTATGCACGCAGTGGTAGGAAAACTGAAATGCATTTTCGGAGCAAATGCAAGACTGAATCTTCATGAAAATCGCGGTATTTACTCTTTTCCTGGTTCCCACTTTGCTGCCAACAGCTGAGCATTCTCTCTCCAGGTTTTCTATACAAGCCCCTTATGGATTGCTCTTGCAGTACTCTAATGTGCAGGTTGAAAAGGCCAGAAATTGAAGTTGCTTTTCTGAGAACGTTTCACGAATGGATTTCCAGGAGACTTTCCCTATCATCTCCCCTCCCCATTTCAACTTTGCTCCGCAGATGTGGTGTTTGCACCATGCATGGTGCTTCTGTTATAACTAACAGTTTCGATTTCCATGGATTGAGCTTTCTCTATGCCCGCAGTGTTAGGATAACTGAAATGCGTTTTCTGAGCAAATGCACGACTGAATCTTCATGAAAATCGCGGTATTTAGTCTTTTCCTGGTTCCCACTTTGATCCCAACATCTGAGCATTCTCTCTCCACGTTTTCTATACAAGCCCCTTATGGATTGCTGTTGCAGTACTCTAACGTGCTGGTTGAAAAGGCCTGAAATTGAAGTTGCTTTTCTGAGAACGTTTCACGAATGGATTTCAAAGGGACTTTGCCAATCATCTCATCTCCTCATTCCCACTTTGCTCCGCAGATGTGCTGGTTGCACCATGCACGGTGCTTCTGTTATAACTAACAGTTTCGATTTCCATGGATTGAGCTTTCCCTATGCACGCAGTGTTAGGAAAACTGAAATGCGTTTTCTGAGCAAATGTACGACTAAATCTTCATGAAAACCGCGGTATTTACTCTTTTCCTCCTTCCCACTTTGCTCGCAACATGTGAGCATTCTCTCTCCACGTTTTCTATACAAGCCCCTTATGGATTGCTCTTGCAGTAGTCTAACGTGCAGGTTGAAAAGGCCTGAAATTGAAGTTGCTTTTCTGAGAACTTTTCACGAATGCATTTCAAAGACACTTTGCCTATCATCTCCGCTCCTCATTCCCACTTTGCTCCGCAGTTGTGGTGGTTGCAATATTCACGGTGCTTCTGTGATAACTAACAGTATCGATTTCCATGGATTGAGCTTTCCCTATGCACGCAGTGTTAGGAAAACTGAAATGCGTTTTCTGAGCAAATGCACGACTGAATCTTCATGAAAATCGCGGTATTTACTCTTTTCCTCGTTCCCACTTTGCTCTCAACATCTGAGCATTCTCTCTCCACGTTTTCTATACAAGCCCCTTATGGATTGCTGTTTCAGTAGTCTATCGTGCAGGTTGAAAAGGCCGGAAATTGAAGTTGCTTTTTGAGAACGTTTCATGAATGGATTTCCAACAGTCTTTGCCTATCATCTCCCCTCTCCTTCCCACTTTGCTTCGCAGATATGGTGGGTGCACCATGCACGGTGATTCTGTTATAACTAAGTGTTTCGATTTGTTGGATTGAGCTTTCCCTATGCACGCAGTGTTAGGAAAACTGAAATGCGTTTTCTGAGCAAATGCACGACTGAATCTTCATGAAAATCGCGGTATTTACTCTTTTCCTCATTCACACTTTGCTCCCAACATCTGAGCATTCTCTCTCCTCGTTTTCTATACAAGCCCCTTTTGGATTGTTCTTCCAGTACTCTAACATGCAAGTTGAAAAGGCCTGAAATTGAAGTTGCTTTTCTGAGAACGTTTCACGAATGGATTTCCAGGAGACTTTCCCTATCATCTCCACTCCCCATTTCAACTTTGCTCCGCAGATGTGGTGTTTTCACCATGCATGGTGCTTCTGTTATAACTAACAGTTTCGATTTCCATGGATTGAGCTTTCCCTATGCACGCAGTGTTAGCAAAACTGAAATGCGTTTTCTGAGCAAATGTACGACTTAATCTTCATGAAAATCGCAGTATTTACTCTTTTCCTCCTCCCCACTTTGCTCCCAACATGTGAGCATTCTCTCTCCAGTTTTCTATACAAGCCCCTTATGGATTGCTCTTGCAGTAGTCTAACGTGCCCGTTGAAAAGGCCTGAAATTGAGGTTGCTTTTCTGAGAACGTTTCATGAATGGATTTCCAACAGTCTTTGCCTATAATCTCCCCTCCCCATTTCAACTTTGCTCCGCAGATGTGGTGTTTGCACCATGCATGGTGCTTCTTACGACTTAATCTTTATGAAAACCGCGGTATTTACTCTTTTCCTCGTTCCCACTTTGCTCTCAACATCTGAGCATTCTCTCTCCACGTTTTCTATACAAGCCCCTTATGGATTGCTCTTGCAGTAGTCTAACGTGCAGGTTGAAAAGTCCTGAAATTGAGGTTGCTTTTCTGAGAATGTTTCACGAATGCATTTCAAAGACACTTTGCCTATCATGTCCCCTCCTCATTCCCACTTTGCTTCCCAGATGTGGTGGTTGCACCATGCACGGTGCTTCTGTTATAACTAACAGTTTCGATTTGATGGATTGAGCTTTCCATATGCACGCAGTGGTAGGAAAACTGAAATGCATTTTCGGAGCAAATGCAAGACTGAATCTTCATGAAAATCGCGGTATTTACTCTTTTCCTGGTTCCCACTTTGCTGCCAACAGCTGAGCATTCTCTCTCCACGTTTTCTATACAAGCCCCTTATGGATTGCTCTTGCAGTACTCTAACCTCCAGGTTGAAAAGGCCTGAAATTGAAGTTGCTTTTCTGAGAACGTTGCATGAATGGATTTCAAAAGTCTTTGCCTATCATCTCCCCTCCTCATTTCGACTTTGCTCAGCAGATATGGTGGTTGCACCATGCACGGTGCTTTTTACGACTTAATCTTCATGAAAACCGCGGTATTTACTCTTTTCCTCGTTCCAACTTTGCTCTCAACATCTGAGCATTCTCTCTCCACGTTTTCTATACAAGCCCCTTATGGATTGCTCTTGCAGTAGTCTAACGTGTAGGTTGAAAAGTCCTGAAATTGAGGTTGCTTTTCTGAGTACGTTTCACAAATGCATTTCAAAGACACTTTGCCTATAATGTCCCCTCCTCATTCCCACTTTGCTCCGCAGATGTGGTGGTTGCACCATGCACTTTGATTCTGTTATAACTAACAGTTTCGATTTGATGGATTGAGCTTTCCCTATGCACGCAGTGGTAGGAAAACTGAAATGCATTTTCGGAGCAAATGCAAGACTGAATCTTCATGAAAATCGTGGTATTTACTCTTTTCCTGGTTCCCACTTTGCTGCCAACAGCTGAGCATTCTCTCTCCAGGTTTTCTATACAAGCCCCTTATGGATTGCTCTTGCAGTACTCTAATGTGCAGGTTGAAAAGGCCAGAAATTGAAGTTGCTTTTCTGAGAACGTTTCACGAATGGATTTCCAGGAGACTTTCCCTATCATCTCCCCTCCCCATTTCAACTTTGCTCCGCAGATGTGGTGTTTGCACCATGCATGGTGCTTCTGTTATAACTAACAGTTTCGATTTCCATGGATTGAGCTTTCTCTATGCACGCAGTGTTAGGATAACTGAAATGCGTTTTCTGAGCAAATGCACGACTGAATCTTCATGAAAATAGCGGTATTTAGTCTTTTCCTGGTTCCCACTTTGATCCCAACATCTGAGCATTCTCTCTCCACGTTTTCTATACAAGCCCCTTATGGATTTCTGTTGCAGTACTCTAACGTGCTGGTTGAAAAGGCCTGAAATTGAAGTTGCTTTTCTGAGAACGTTTCACGAATGGATTTCAAAGGGACATTGCCAATCATCTCATCTCCTCATTCCCACTTTGCTCCGCAGATGTGCTGGTTGCACCATGCTCGGTGCTTCTGTTATAACTAACAGTTTCGATTTCCATGGATTGAGCTTTCCCTATGCACGCAGTGTTAGGAAAACTGAAATGCGTTTTCTGAGCAAATGTACGAGTTAATCTTCATGATAACCGCGGTATTTACTCTTTTCCTCCTTCCCACTTTGCTCCCAACATCTGATCATTCTCTCTCCACGTTTTCTATACAAGCCCCTTATGGATTGCTCTTGCAGTAGTCTAACGTGCAGTTTGAAAAGGCCTGAAATTGAGATTGCTTTTCTGAGAACGTTTCACGAATGCATTTCAAAGACACTTTGCCTATCATCTCTGCTCCTCATTCCCACTTTGCTCCGCAGATGTGGTGGCTGCAATATTCACGGTGCTTCTGTGATAACTAACAGTTTCGATTTCCATGGATTGAGCTTTCCCTATGTACGCAGTTTTAGGAAAACTTAAATGCGTTTTCTGAGCAAATGCACGACTGAATCTTCATGAAAATCGCGGTATTTACTCTTTTCCTCGTTCCCACTTTGCTCTCAACATCTGAGCATTCTCTCTCCACGTTTTCTATACAAGCCCCTTTTGGATTGCTCTTGCAGTACTCTAACGTGCTGGTTGAAAAGGCGTGAAATTGAAGTTGCTTTTCTGAGAGGTTTCACGAATGGATTTCGAAGAGTCCTTGCCCATCATGTCCCCTCCTCATTCCCACTTTGCTCCGCAGATGTGGTGGTTGCACCATGCACGGTGCTCCGGTTATAACTAACAGTTTCGATTTCCATGGATTGAGCTTTCCCTATGCACGCAGTGTTAGGAAAACTGAAATGCGTTTTCTGAGCAAATGCAGGACTAGATGTTCATGAAAATCGCGGGATTTACTCTTTTCCTTGTTCCCCCTTTGACCCCAACATCTGAGCATTCTCTCTCCACGTTTTCTATACAAGCCCCTTATGGATTGCTCTTGCAGTACTCTAACCTCCAGGTTGATAAGGCCTGAAATTGAAGTTGCTTTTCTGAGAGGTTTCACGAGTGGATTTCAAAGAGACTTTGCCTATCATGTCCCCTCCTCATTCCCACTTTGCTCCGCAGATGTGGTGGTTGCAGCATGCACGGTGCTTCTGTTAAAACTAACAGTTTCGATTTGATGGATTGAGCTTTCCCTATGCACGCAGTGCTGGAACACTGAAATGTGTTTTCTGAGCAAATGCAGGACTAGATGTTCATGAAAATCGCGGGATTTACTCTTTTCCTCGTTACCACTTTGATCCCAACATCTGAGCATTCTCTCTCCACGTTTTCTATACAAGCCCCTTATGGATTGCTCTTCCAGTACTCTAACCTGAAAGTTGAAAAGGCCTGAAATTGAAGTTGCTTTTCTGAGAACGTTTCACGAATGGATTTCAAAGAGACTTTGCCTATCATCTCCCCTCCTCATTCCCACTTTGCCCCGCAGAAGTGGTGGTTGCACCATGCACGGTGCTTCTGTTATAACTAACAGTTTTGATTTCCATGGATTGAGCTTTCCCTATGCACGCAGTGTTAGGAAAACTGAAATGCGTTTTCTGAGCAAATGCAGGACTAGATGTTCATGAAAATCGCGGGATTTACTCTGTTCCTCGTTCCCCCTTTGACCCCAACATCTGAGCATTCTCTCTCCACGTTTTCTATACAAGCCCCTTATGGATTGCTCTTGCAGTACTCTAACCTCCAGGTTGAAAAGGCCTGAAATTGAAGTTGGTTTTCTGAGAACGTTTCACGAATGGATTTCAAAGAGTCTTTGCCTATCATCTCCCCTCCTCATTCCCACTTTGCTCCGCAGATATGGTGGTTGCACCATGCACGGTGCTTCTTACGACTTAATCTTCATGAAAACCGCGGTGTTTACTCTTTTCCTCGTTCCCACTTTGCTCTCAACATCTGAGCATTCTCTCTCCACGTTTTCTATACATGCCCCTTATGGATTGCTCTTGCAGTAGTCTAACGTGCAGGTTGAAAAGTCCTGAAATTGAGGTTGTTTTTCTGAGAACGTTTCACGAATGCATTTCAAAGACACTTTGCCTATCATGTCCCCTCCTCATTCCAACTTTGCTCCGCAGATGTGGTGGTTGCACCATGCACGGTGCTTGTGTTATAACTAACAGTTTCGATTTGATGGATTGAGCTTTCCCTATGCACGCAGTGGTAGGAAAACTGAAATGCATTTTCGGAGCAAATGCAAGACTGAATCTTCATGAAAATCGCGGTATTTACTCTTTTCCTTGTTCCCACTTTGCTGCCAACAGCTGAGCATTCTCTCTCCAGGTTTTCTATACAAGCCCCTTATGGATTGCTCTTGCAGTACTCTAATGTGCAGGTTGAAAAGGCCAGAAATTGAAGTTGCTTTTCTGAGAACGTTTCACGAATGGATTTCAAAGGGACTTTGCCAATCATCTCATCTCCTCATTCCCACTTTGCTCCGCAGATGTGCTGGTTGCACCATGCACGGTTTTTCTGTTATAACTAACAGTTTCGATTTCCATGGATTGAGCTGTCCCTATGCACGCAGTGTTAGGAAAACTGAAATGCGTTTTCTGAGCAAATATACGACTAAATCTTCATGAAAACCACGGTATTTACTCTTTTCCTCCTTCCCACTTTGCTCCCAACATCTGAGCATTCTCTCTCCACGTTTTCTGTACAAGCCCCTTATGGATTGCTCTTGCAGTAGTCTAACGTGCAGGTTGAAAAGGCCTGAAATTGAGGTTGCTTTTCTGAGAACGTTTCACGAATGCATTTCAAAGACACTTTGCCTATCATGTCCCCTCCTCATTCCCACTTTGCTCCGCAGATGTGGTGGTTGCAATATTCACGGTGCTTCTGTGATAACTAACAGTTTCGATTTCCATGGATTGAGCTTTCCCTATGTACGCAGTTTTAGGAAAACTGAAATGCGTTTTCTGAGCAAATGCAGGACTGAATCTTCATGAAATCGCGGTATTTACTCATTTCCTCGTTCCCACTTTGCTCTCAACATCTGAGCATTCTCTCTCCACGTTTTCTATACAAGCCCCTTATGGATTGCTGTTTCAGTAGTCTAACGTGCAGGTTGAAAAGGCCGGAAATTGAAGTTGCTTTTTGAGAACGTTTCATGAATGGATTTCCAACATTCTTTGCCTATCATCTCCCCTCCTCATTCCCACTTTGCTTCGCAGATATGGTGGGTGCACCATGCACGGTGCTTCTGTTATAAGTAACTGTTTCGATTTGATGGATTGAGCTATCCCTATGCACGCAGTGTTAGGAAAACTGAAATGCGTTTTCTGAGCAAATGCACGACTGAATCTTCATGAAAATCGCGGTATTTACTCTTTTCCTCGTTCCCCCTTTGACCCCAACATCTGAGCATTCACTCTCCACGTTTTCTATACAAGCCCCTTATGGATTGCTCTTGCAGTACTCTAAACTCCAGGTTGAAAAGGCCTGAAATTGAAGATGCTTTTCTGAGAACGTTTCACGAATGGATTTCAAAGAGTCTTTGCCTATCATCTCCCGACCTCATTCCCACTTTGCTCCGCAGATATGGTGGTTGCACCATGCACGGTGCTTCTTACGACTTAATCTTCATGAAAACCGCGGTATTTACTCTTTTCCTCGTTCCCACTTTGCTCCCAACATCTGAGCATTCTCTCTCCACGTTTTCTATACAAGCCCCTTATGGATTGCTCTTGCAGTAGTCTAACGTGCAGGTTGAAAAGGCCTGAAATTGAGGTTGCTTTTCTGAGAACGTTTCACAAATGCATTTCAAAGACACTTTGCCTATCATCTCCGGTCCTCATTCCCACTTTGCTCCGCAGATGTGGTGGTTGCACTATGCACGGTGCTTCTGTTATAACTAACAGTTTCGATTTCCATGGATTGAGCTTTCCCTATGCAAGCAGTATTAGGAAAACTGAAATGCGTTTTCTGAGCAAATGCACGACTGAATCTTCATGAAAATCGCAGTATTTACTCTTTTCTTCGTTCCCACTTTTCTCCCAACATCTGAGCATTCTCTCTCCACGTTTTCTATACAAGCCCCTTATGGATTGCTCTTGCAGTACTCTAATGTGCAGGTTGAAAAGGCCAGAAATTGAAGTTGCTTTTCTGAGAACGTTTCACAAATGGATTTCCAGGAGACTTTCCCTATCATCTCCCCTCCCCATTTCAACTTTGCTCCGCAGATGTGGTGTTTGCACCATGCATGGTGCTTCTGTTATAACTAACAGTTTCGAGTTCCATGGATTGAGCTTTCTCTATGCCCGCAGTGTTAGGATAACTGAAATGCGTTTTCTGAGCAAATGCACGACTGAATCTTTATGAAAATCGCGGAATTTAGTCTTTTCCTGGTTCCCACTTTGATCCCAACATCTGAGCATTCTCTCTCCACGTTTTCTATACAAGCCCCTTATGGATTGCTGTTGCAGTACTCTAACGTGCTGGTTGAAAAGGCCTGAAATTGAAGTTGCTTTTCTGAGAACGTTTCACGAATGGATTTCAAAGGGACTTTGCCAATCATCTCATCTCCTCATTCCCACTTTGCTCCGCAGATGTGCAGGTTGCACCATGCACGGTGCTTCTGTTATAACTAACAGTTTCGATTTCCATGGATTGATCTTTCCCTATGCACACAGTGTTAGGAAAACTGAAATGCGTTTTCTGAGCAAATGTACGACTAAATCTTCATGAAAACTGCGGTATTTACTCTTTTCCTCCTTCCCACTTTGCTCCCAACATCTGAGCATTCTCTCTCCACGTTTTCTATACAAGCCCCTTATGGATTGCTCTTGCAGTAGTCTTACGTGCAGGTTGAAAAGGCCTGAAATTGAGGTTGCTTTTCTGAGAACGTTTCACGAATGCATTTCAAAGACACTTTGCCTATCATCTCCGCTCCTCATTCCCACTTTGCTCCGCAGATGTGGTGGTTGCAATATTCACGGTGCTTCTGTGATAACTAACAGTTTCGATTTCCATGGATTGTGCTTTCCCTATGTACGCAGTTTTAGGAAAACTGAAATGCGTTTTCTGAGCAAATGCACGACTGAATCTTCATGAAAATCGCGGTATTTACTCTTTTCCTCGTTCCCACTTTGCTCTCAACATCTGAGCATTCTCTCTCCACGTTTTCTATACAAGCCACTTATGGATTGCTGTTTCAGTAGTCTAACGTGCAGGTTGAAAAGGCCGGAAATTGAAGTTGCTTTTTGAGAACGTTTCATGAATGGATTTCCAACAGTCTTTGCCTATCATCTCCCCTCCTCATTCCCACTTTGCTTCGCAGATATGGTGGGTGCACCATGCACGGTGCTTCTGTTATAAGTAACTGTTTCGATTTGATGGATTGAGCTTTCCCTATGCACGCAGTGTTAGGAAAACTGAAGTGCGTTTTCTGAGCAAATGCACGACTGAATCTTCATGAAAATCGCGGTATTTACTCTTTTCCTCATTCCCCCTTTGACCCTAACATCTGAGCATTCTCTCTCCACGTTTTGTATACAAGCCCCTTATGGATTGCTCTTGCAGTACTCTAACCTCCAGGTTGAAAAGGCCTGAAATTGAAGTTGCTTTTCTGAGAACGTTTCACGAATG
>JAHUXG010021779.1:0-89591 GCA_020740815.1 Sciurus niger
GCATTCCTGGATTTTCCTATGATAAAATTAGTGATGACAAATAAAGTCCCATTTTATCAACGAGTTTTAAGATTTTTCTCTTTCAGCTGTCATGGCAATAAACAAAATAAAACATATAGCACCAACTGCAAAGACCCCTCTTTTAGGATTAGAAATAAATGTGCTCCATTTAAAAAAATAGTTAAATATTTATTTCATATAAAATAATATCAATCTTTCCCAAAAATTCCCTGATAAGCATTTATGGATAGGGAGCATATGCCTAGATTATGTAATGTCTAAATATCTTCTTTTTAAATAAACATAAGGTAAATTTAGTAAAATTGAAAATTGCATAAATTCTCACAGCTTTGACTTCAAGTTTTTATTATTTTCTTGTCCTTCTTTAACATCTGAATTCTAATGGTTCCATTCTGTGGTGATAATCAGAATAGGTTCTCCATATTATGTGCTTTATTTTTTCTATTTTTTCTATAAAATGCCTAAAAATAAAACAACCCTTAAAAAGTACAGAAACTTAGTTATTACAGACATATTTAAATATCTTGACCTGGCCCTCAAGTAATTCATAGCTAGTAAGAAAGAAGGGCAACTTAGGCAGACATTCCAATATGCTATGATTGGTATGAAAAGATAGATTTGCACAAGGGGCAGTAACCGCAGAAAGGATCCTAATCCTTATCAACTCTTGAAGGTCAGGTAGAAAATGATACTATTTGGTTTAACTTTAGGGATTTGGGTTAGATTCTGAACTATGGCTACATAAGAAGGAAACCAAATGTCTGGAGCCAGATGTCTCTTTTTGAGACACAATGACAAATCTTCAAAACTGGGATTAGGGACATCAGGATGATACAAATATCATGAGTCAAATTTGAGAGGTAACCAACCATTACATATCCAGAGATGATCCAAGAGAAGAGAAATAGGTAGAGATAGGCAAAGAGAGAGTAGTGCAGAAAATTTCTAAAGGCAATAAATAGCTAGTGAAATGGTAAACAAAAGGGAGACAGGGCATACACTTCCAATTCAAATGATATTATAATTTCATCCTTTGAGGAACTATTTTGAACCACATATACAGTAATGTTAGGTAAAATAATAAAAACAAAAACATATATTCATGTAACAAAGGCAAGTATTTTCTGTGAATCATAAATAAAAGTGAAATGCATAATAATGAGTAAAACTAAACAATGACCTGCTGCTCTCTTGAGCTCAAAATTGGATAGTAGATGTAGGAATTAATCTCCAACATGGTCGTAGGAGTTGAAAGTGCTCCATATATGTAAATGTGGGCTAGGGACCCCTATATAGTAAATAGTAACTAACAGGAATAAGGAATGGTTCTAGAAACAAGGAATAGAAACAGGAGTAGCTGCACTTACTATGCCAAATGACCCAGTAGAGTTCTTTGTGTCACTGTCTCTGCAAATCTGGGTTCTATAGGATTAGAAGTCCTAGATACTGCAATATGTACTTTTGCCTGGGATTACAGAAATGGTCCCAATGAACTATAACCCACAGCTATGACATGGCTCTTTGAACTACTTATGTCCAGAGAACCCCATAATTAACCCATGTATGTATGATAAACTAATCTTAACAAGGGTGCCAAGAATACATAATGGGGAAGATATGACTTCTTTAACAACAGAATTAAAAAATGAAGTATGCAGGGGTTGAGGATTTAGCTCAGTGACAGAGCACTTGCCTAGCTCATGCAAGGCCCCGAGTTCAGTCCTCTGTCTTGGATAAAGAAATAGAAAATAAAAAAAGGAAACAGGATATACACATACAAAAAAAAAATGAAACTGGAGTCTTATCTTACACCAAACACAAAATTAACATATAAAGAACCACATATCTAAATGTAAGAGCTCAAACTATAAAGCTTGAAAACTGAAACATAAAAGGAAACCTTTCCGGTATTAATTTTGGCAATTATTCCTTGTCTATAGCACCAAAAGTACAAGAAATAAAAGCAAAAACTGACAAGTAAGATCACATAAAACTCAAAGGTTTCTGTACACAAAAGGAAAATGCAAAATATGTGGTGGAATAAAATTTGTACAAACTGAACATATGATGAAGTGTTGCTATCCAGAATATATAAAAATTCAAAAACTCAATAGCAAAAGCAAACAACCTGATTTTATCAAGTCTCAGCAGATACAAAAAAAATGGAATTCATAGTTCAGATCACTATAAATTGAAATTACAAGTCAACTGCAAGAAAACCATGGGAATTATCTACACCTATGGATATTAAACAATATGATTCTGAAAAACCATTCAAATGGATCAGAGAGTGAATTCAGGGAGAAATTAAACTAGAATAAAATGATGATAGACAACATACCTGATATCTGGGACACCATGAAGGCAGTTGTAAGGGGAAATTTAGCAGCTGTGTGTGCATTAAAATATAAGATCCTAAATAAACAACCTGGTGTTTCATCTCAAGGTTCTAGTGAAGGAGAACAAACTATTTCCAAAACATGTAGAAAGCAGAAAATAATTAAGAGCTGAAATCAATGAAATAGAAAAAATAAAAATTAAAAAAAATTAAACAAAGAATCGGTTCTTTAAATAGATAAACACAATTGATAAACTCATAGTCAATCTAAAACCAAAAAGATAATACACAAATTAATAAAAAAATTATATACTTAGTGTACAATGTAATGTTTTGATATATGAATATAGAGTGAAATGATTATCACAAGCTAATTTATGTATTACTTTTGTTATATTTTTTGAAAGAGACAGAGAGAGAGAGAAAGAGAGAGAAGGAGACAGAGATAGAGAATATGATAATACTTAAGATATACTTAGAAAAGTTCTTATACACAATAAAACATTAATAACCATGCTATTACTGTTGGCAAATGATAAGATCCTACACTTAGAAATCTCAAAGAACTCCACCAGAGGACTTCTAGAGTTGATAAATTCTGCATAGTAGCAGGATGCAAAACCAATATACAAAAATAAATAATTTTATGTAAACCAATATTGAATCAACTGTAAAAGAAATGAGAAAAACAACTCCATTTAGAATAACCCCCCAAAATATAACTTTCTAGGAATAAATCTAACCAAAGCAGAGTGAGATCTATACCATTAAAATTACAGAGCATTAAATGAAGAATATATAGAAGATCTTAAAATGGAAGACTCCAATGTTCCTAGATAGGCAGAATTTCTTTTACTGTTTAAGTTGTTGTTTATTTATTTACTTTTATTGTAAACAAATGGGGTACAACTTGTTCCTCTTGTTGTACATAAAGTAGAGACGAATGATTTTTGTAATCATACATTTACATAGGGTAATGGTGTTTGATACATTCTGCTATTTTTTCCTTTGCCCAACCCTCCCACCCCTATTTTCCCTCATACAGTTCCTCCATCCTACATTTTTGCCTCCCTAATTCATTCAGTGAAGCCAATATTATCCTGATGCAAAAACCAGACAATAATCATTAGGAAAAATATGCAGAATTATGTCAGTTACAAAAAGTGTTGCCAAAATTACCAAAAAAAAATCAAAAATACAGCAAATAACTATAAGGTAATACTGAATTTTACTGTGAATTTTTTATTTTGCTTCAGACAGTGTGGTTTTTTACAAAATGTAAGTTTGTGGCCATCTTGCACAGAGTAAGACTATTGGCACCTTTTGTATTCCAACATATGACTATCTCATGTCTTGCATCACATTTTGGTCATTGTTCTAATACTACAAATGTTTTTCATTATGTCATTTTGGTGATATGTGAACAGTGATTTTGTTATTACTATTGTAATTGTTTTGGGCGCCAGGAAATCCAGTCCTTTAAGAGAACTAGTGATGTATTCTGATCTACCAATGGATTCCCATCTTTCTTCTTGTCCTTAGGCACCCCATTGCCCAGTAGCTATTAATTGAACCAATCAATAATACTACTGTGGCCTGTAAGTGTCGAAATAAAAGGGAGAGTTTCATATCTCTCACCTTAAATCAAAAGTTAAAAACAAATTTCAACTTAATGAGGAAGGTATGTGAAAACCTGTAATAGACCAAAAGCTGGTCCTCTTATGCCAAATAGGCAACTTGTGAATGCAAAATAAAAGTTATTTAAAGAAAATGTGTGTTACTGCAGTGAACAGACAAATGATAAGAAACTGAAATTGTTTTTATTACTAATATTGAGAAAGTTTAAGTGGTCTAGATACAATATCAAACCAAACATAATATTCCCTTAAACCAAAGCCTCATCCAGAGGAAAACACCAACTCTCCTCAACTTTATGAGGACTGTGAAAGATGAGCAAGCTGCTTAAAGAAAAATGAAAGTGAGAAGAGTTTAGTTGGTGAGGTTTAAGAAAGTAAGGCATCTCCGTAACATAAAAGTGCAAGGTGAAATTGCAAGAACTCATTTAGAAGATGGAGCAATTTGTCCAGAAGTTGTAGTTAACTCATGAAGGTGGATGCATTAAATGACAGAATTTCATTGAAGATGAAACAACCGTATATTAGAAGAATATAAAGAAATTTCATAGTTTCAAAGGGCAGGTTCTCTAATATTAGGGGATGATATGGCTAGTGATTTAAGTTGAAGTCAATGCTCATTTACCATTCCAAAAACTTTAGTGCCCTCAAAAATTACACTAAATCTTCTTTCCCTGTGCTCTATATATGGAAAAGAAAAGCCCTAAATAACAGCACATCTCATTACAATATTTTGTTTTTTCTTCAATGATTCTATAGTTGTTTTTTTATTTGTCCTAATTAGTTATACATGACAACAGAATGCATTTTGATTCATTGTACATGAATGGAGCACAACTATTCATTTCTCTGGGTGTACATGATGTAGAATCATACCATTCATACAATTAGGCAAGTATCTAGAGTAATGATGTCAATCTCATTTCATCATCTTTTTTTTTTTTTTTTTCAGTGCTGGGGATCAAACTCAGGGCCTTGTGCTTGCAAGGCAAGCACTCTACCGACTTATCTATCTCCCCAGCCCTCAATCCACCATCTTTCCCACTCCCCTCTCCCCTTCCATATCCTCACTATCCTATGCCCAATCCAAAGTTCCTTCATTCATCCTTAATGAATATTTTAAGCCTGCTGTTGAGATCTTTGAAAAATTCATTTCAAAATATTACCACTCAAGAGCTCTGATGCAGATATTCAATAAGATTAATGATATTTGCATGCCTGCTAACACAATGTACATTCTGCAGATTGTAGATCAAGAAGTCATTTGAATTTCAAGTCCTATTTGAGAAATATGTCTTGGAAGACTATAGCTTTCATAGATATTAACTCTTCTGATGAATTTGAGCAAAATAAATTGAAACAATCATGAAAAGGATTCACCATTCTAGATTCCTTTAAGAATATTCATGATTCATGGGAGGAGATGAAAACATCAATATTAACAGGAGTTTGGAAGATGTTGATTCCAACTTTCATTGAATTTCTTTGAATGATTCAAGACATCCATGGAGGAAGTAAATCTACATGTGGTGGAAATAGTGAGAAAACTAGAAGTAAAGTCTGTAGATATAATGGAACTGCTGCAATCTCAAAAAACAGATGAGAAGATGCATCATATGAATGAGAAAAGAAAATCACTTCTTGGAATAAGCAATTATATATAAATATTAAATTTCATTCATTAGACTAATCATAATTAGCACTATTTATCTGTTACTTTAAATATTATATACATGTTACATAATTTATATACATTTTTCATTTTAGGAGAAAAGAGATGTAAACATAAAATCAGGGTTAGAGGGATATTTTATATTAATTCAAAATACCTGTAAAATCTCAGGAATTTTCTTTTTCTATGTATATGTAATTTCTAAGATTTAACTAATAAAACTTTCTAGAAGTAATGCCAAACTAGTCATAAAGATGCTCAGGTGATGGTCTATAAATGTCATTGTCTACCAAAAGCTTCAAATGTCTTAGAGAAATGGCTTGTTTCAAGTCTAAATCAGTAATATGATCCTTGGATATCTTATTATCCTAAACAGGGAAAAAGTTCTTAAAGATTTCTTGAATGATGTTAGAAACACATGGAGGCCAAGTCTGACTAGCACTCACTGGCCAAAGATGGGATTATTTAAGCATGAATAATCTAAATATTTAAGAGCATCAAATATACATCAAATGTAAAAACACATCAAATAGTAAATATCTATCAATTTATAAAGATGCTTAATTCTCTCTAATCACCTTTGGAAGTTTCTAGTATATCAGACTAGTACTCTAAAATGTATAAACGAAGTGAAAAAATTAAAGCTCATATCCTGCCTTTCCTGCAAGGAAACAGCTTCAGGTTTATCAAATACTTAATGAACAGTACTTCTTCTTTATAGAAGAATTCTAGCTAAGAAGTGTCGAAGGAATATTATAAATAGGAAGCTACCATTTTGTAACCTCTGATGAAATGAACAGCCTGGGTAATAGTCATCAAATTTGGAGAACTTTATACTGAGTGGATCAAGCTGATAACTCTTGAACCCAGTTTTCAAGTGATGAAATTTTAAAGGAAATTATATTTCCTCTGATTAAATTCTATATGAAATAAACATTATTACCTATGAAGTACCCTTAATAAATAATACATAATTAAAAAGGAATCTGTATGAACATCAAATCTATTGATTTAATAGAGATCAGAGATTAGAGAAACATGTTAAATTATACTGCAAGGGCTCATTCAGTCAAATACAGAGACTGAGAATTTCTACAGATTATCCATTTTCTTCAACAAATAATTGACTTATTAAAGATGTAAACTGAATCTGTTATATATTAAAGGAGATGAATCTAGCATAACTGTGTGAACTTGTTGAGTCCTGCTTCAAACAAAACAAACATGAAGAGATGGTGATGCAATAAGGGAAAAACAAACATGTACAGTGTATTGATGATATTAATGAATTATTGTTAATATGGGGATGTGATGATGGTATTGTGGTTTTCATTTATCTGTTAGTATACTGAAGTATTTGTAGGTGAAATAATATGTCTGGAATTTGCTTTACATCTATTCCAGAAGAAAAAGCAATTTGCAGTGTGGAAATTAAATAAACCTAAAACTCCAAATAGATGATAATTATTTAAACTAAGTAAAAATTATTCAAAAATTCATTTTATTTTCTACTTTTTTATGTATTCAAAAATAAAATAATAAATTTTAATGATCTGTTGGGTTCATATGCTCATGTATAATAGAAAACATCCTTGCCTAGTAGCTATTAAAGGCTTATGAAAGTATTTTGAATGTAAAAAACCAACTTTATTGAAAGTTAATTTGGCATTCATAATTAACTTGCAAGTCAAAATTGATTTGCAAGTCTCTGGATTCAGACTGTCAGATATAAAATTTTGGTTTTCCTGCTTATTAACTGTACAACCTTGGGAAAGTTATATCGGTTTTTCTCAGCACTTTAATGGAAATGATGATGGTATTAACTTTATAGAGGCAAAGTTAAATCTAGCTAAAATAATTATTAGAAACTTTTGGCACAATACATGACACATAAAAATGTCCAATAAAGGTTAACTAATTTTACTAATATTTAGTTTCAGGCACCATTTACAAAGACAAGAAAACTGTTCAAATCACTATTTTTTTATTCAGACTTTTTTTTATTTGTTCTCATTAGTTATACACAAGATTAGAATGCACTTTGGCACATTATACATAAATGGAGTATAAGTTCTCATTCTTCTGGTTGTATGTAATGTAGAATCACACTGGTTGTGTAGTCACATATGCACATAGGGTATTAGTGTCTGATTCATTCTACTATCTTTCCTACCCCCATACCTCTTCCCTTCCCTTCACTCCCCTCTACCTAATCAAAAGTAACTCTATGTGTAATATCATAGAACTTTGAACCTGTATATCATTGGCAGAAATCATCTGGTACCTTTAGATAGTTTGAAGCCAAAATCACCTAAAATAATTATCTATTCATCTGGGAACAGAGATACAAAGATATTACAGGACCTATTTTTCTCTCACTTGGATAAATTGTTTCTCATTTTTTTCCATCCAGACCCTGCCTTTCTCTCCCAACCCATTATTTAAGCTGAAAAATTGATTAGATACAGGGGAGTAAAGGGAAGGGATGGGGATACAAATAGGAAAGACAGTGGAATAAATCTGATATAACTTCCTATGTGCATATGTAAACACACTACAGTGAATCTCACCATCATGTACATTCAGAGGATTGAAATCCTAATTAGAATAAGAAATGTTCTTTGCTTGTATAAATATATCAAAGTAGATTCTACTGTCATGTAACTAAGATAAACCAATAAAAATTAAAAATATGCAAAAAATAAAAATGAATAAATAAAACTAGGACCATTTTTTAAGAAAATAATCTGACAATTTAGAATACACACATATTTCTTCAGAACACTTTGAACAATATAATTCATACCCTAATATAAGAAGTAGTATTTATGCCAAGTGTAGTGACACATGCCTGTGTTTCCAGCTAGTTGGGAGGCTGAGGCAGGAGGATCACCCATTTGAGGCTGGTCTCAGCAACCTTGCAAGACACTAAGCAACTTAGCAAGATCCTGTCTCAAAATAAAAAAAGTAAAAGAGACTGGGGATGACTCAGTGGTTAAGTACCCCTGGGTTCAATCCCTCATGCCAAAAAAAAAATGGAACATTATGACCTTGAAATTTATAAAATGTTTATGACCATGAAGTCAGAAAATGAACTTATTACATCATTATGAGAAAATATTTTAAATTATATATGAACTGACATAAAAATTATATTCAACCATTATTATTAAATGTTTGTATTCCAGCTTTTCTCTCAAGAGCTCAAAGTGGTTTTCATATCCATTCAGCTCTCTTCTTTTTTACATTGCAGAGTAACTCCATCATCCAGCATACAATCAAAACAATATTTCTGACACTTATGTTAAGTGGCACTTACAATAAATTTATGTGTATCTAATGTACAAAATGCATAGAATCAAAAATTGTCTTAACAGAAATGACCTAAATATTGCAGGTTTAAGTCAAACTTTTTATAACATAAATATAAACTTC
The DNA here is from genome assembly GCA_020740815.1 of Sciurus niger. Lineage (NCBI taxonomy): Eukaryota > Metazoa > Chordata > Mammalia > Rodentia > Sciuridae > Sciurus > Sciurus niger. The sequence continues at coordinate 9,101 of JAHUXG010021779.1, forward strand.
TTAATTTCAAAATAAATTTGTACCTTACCACTTGCCAACAGTGTTTTTCTCCTGTGAAGAGGGGGGAAAGGAAGAATTCTGATGTGCTGTAATAATTTTCAGATTTCTAAATTATCAAAGAAATGTTAACTAATGTTTAATTGTAGACGTATTAAAACTATTTTTCCATGATCTAAATTTTTTAAATTTGGAATTTGGCAACTTTCTAGTAACAAACCTACTTTAATAAACCACCCAATATTTGTGATTTGCTAAATAGATTTTACTGTAGAAAACTGTATATTCAAGAAAATGTCTTAAATATCACATAATGTAGTGCACTTTCAGTTAAATGGAAATTGCTATAGCACTTTCCTATGAGTGACAAATCTATGACTTAAACTCTGATGTTTCATTTCATTTACCATGCCTTTATTCCTGTAATACATACAGCGACAGAGATTCATTTGGAAAAAGAAAAAAGTAAAAGAAAAAGAAAAAAGAAAAGTAACTAGATTTTGTTTGTGCAATTAATAGAGTGATATGTACTTAAAAAAAGTCTTACCACTGTCCTCATTTTATAAAGGTGTGTGGACAATATTTCTTGAATATTAGCCATAACGTCCTGATCAGGAGAAGCTGGAGATGAGATTGGCATGGTTGTTTGACGGTTGTGGCTGAAAATAAAATACCTGGGTTACTTACATGCATTCAACACACAAATATGCAAATTCAAAAAACACATTCAAAAAAGCTAATGTATCAATAAATAGATGTTTTCCAAAGATATTTTGAAAGGATAATTGAAGGCAGGGTGGAGAATGAGGAGCATAGAAAAATCACATTGAAAAGCAGAAATCCAATCTTCCATCATAATAAAATCAAATATTGAGGTAATTTCTTCTTTTAACCCTATTTATCTCAACATTTAAAAATATACTTACAGTAGATATCTGAGCAAAATATTTTGAAAGGCAGTTCTTTTGATGTGTGCTAAAATTTTATAATTCAAATAACTGCATACTCTACATACAATGAAATAAAGAAAATGCTGATAATATGATCCTCAAAATACCTTTAGTAAAGTTACAGATAAGATGCTTGTTAAGATTTCTTTAAATAAATTAGTTTTTATGGAAAGAAAATTGCAAGTAAGATAACCATGATGGCTGAGACCAAACATCAGAATTGTGCTATTTTATATTATATTGGAAAGATTTTTCAGATTTTCTTTTGAGTGTGAAACAATGAAATAATACCTGAATTTAATTTTACTACATACCCCTTTATAATGCTATTTTTATGTTAATCATGCAATTAATACCTTATTCTCCAAGTTCTGGAAAATATTATTATTAATAAGGGATATCAAATCTTAAAGATTTACTATGTTTCTTATGCTAATATTAATTTCAGATTTATATTATTAAATAAAAGGAAAATTAAATGATTTATATGGTCATTTCAGATAGTGGTAAGAGCCAATCTAACTAATTTAGATGAAATAAATTTCATATTTAGGGTTCTAAATTAATCAGATTTGCTATATTCACTTCTCAAATACATCAAATTTATGTTGAGCCTGTGATGTGGTTTTAATTTTATAGATATGGCTTCATAAATAAAAATATTAATGATATACATCCTAAATATGTTCAAAGTCTAATGTACTTGAGGATTTTCAGCGAACAGCAAACGATCATTATCCACTTATCTTTCCTTCTCTATAATAGATAATCCCTCCACATGCAGAAGATCCAGCTATGATGATTCTAAGCAGAGATTTCAGGAGTTCATCTGGTGCAGCCCACATTAAAAAGGCAAGTCAAATTCCCAATAAAAAATTATGTTCTCTCTTAATTAAAACTCTTTTAAAATAAAAAAGTATTTTGTTAATATATTTCAATATCCTATTCCAGCACTTATTTCATAACTTTCTCTTGACATCCCTTAACTTCAGTCAATTGTTTAAAATTTCCAATTCCCGATCATGAATTTAGGATATTTTTTGTTCATTTTTACCTTGCATACTGTTTACTTTCAATTCTTACAGTTTCCTAAACATATTTTTTTCTGGTTACAAAATAAATATATGCATACTAACAAAATATAGAAAAGATAAAGAATAATTAAAAAATCAAATAATCTCACTACATAGATAAAACTATGATTAAAATTTGGTATATGCATTTCCAGAATTTTTTGTATCCAGATACAGATAATGGCACAAAAAGTATATATTGTACAAAAATAATCATATATATACACATATATATATGTTTTCTATTTTTCAAAATTCTTATTCAATTCAAAAGTGTACCACAGATACAGGTTCTTATCAATACTTACTTACATATCATCACTTAAAAAGATGTATACTGTTCTAGCTAATTATTAAAGTAGAGCTAAGATTTAGTCCTTCATTTCTGATATTGAATAGAGACATGAGCTATTTATTGGTTAAATGTATTCCTGTGAAATCAAGCATCGATCAGTTGAAAAGGATATATTCAATAATAAGTTAGTAGCCGGGTGCAGTGGTGCACACCTGTAATCCCAGGAACTCCGGTGGCTGAGGCAAGAGGATCACCAGTTCAAAGCCAGCCTCAGCAAAAGTGAGGTGCTAAGCAACTCAGTGAGACTCTGTCTCTAAATAAAATACAAAATAGAGCTGAGGATGTGGATCAGTGGTCCAGTGCCCCTGAGTTCAATCCCCAATACCCCCGAATAATAATAATAATAATAACAATAACAATAATAATAAAAATAATAATAATAATAATGTTAATTCTTTTATCTTTGTTTAAAAATGAAACTGCAGTTACTTCATACTAATTATAAAAATTATACTTACAGGGCAAAAATATTGTACAATAAATTTAATCAAAAGAACAACCCTTCAAGAAAAATCTCATGATGCAGAAAAACATCAAATTCCTACTGAATCAGCACACACAATGAATAATCAGAGTAATAGCTTTCTATTATTTTCATTCTTATGTTTTCCCTTTTGAGAGCAATCTACTCTCCCTCAACAATTGCCTGCAGATACACAGTCAGGAAATCACCAACTTATATACTTTTTCTATATTGATTCTCTCCAACAAATCAAATTATAACACAACAGTTAACTAAATTCTTAATCAATAAAAACCTACACATTTATTTTACTTAACATTAATCCTTACCTGAAATAAAAATGCAAAGATAATTTTTCCTTTGGAGATCAATAACGTTTTTAAACCTTTAGAAGTTAAAAATTTAATAGACGTAATTTATTCCATTAAGCTCTATTTAATACTCTATGTACAAAAATGCAGCCAGTGGTGCCCAACCAAACATCCTCAATTTTATCTTAATTCTTTATGTTTTTTTTTTTTTCCAAAAGGTAATGCAAGGAAAGGCAAACTATGTTTTAAACCTTAAGACAGCCTGGGGATGTGGCTCAGTGGTAGAGCGCTTACCTAGCATGTGTGAGGCACTAGTCAGCAACACATATAAATAAATTAAATAAAAGCCCATCATCGACTAAAAAACATTTTTGAAAAAAACCTAAAATACACAGAAAGCCCTGTAACTGTTCTGTGGTAGCTAATTAAACAGATAAAAACACACACACAATAATACACTAACACATGTACTTACAGCAAAGACATACTAGATGGTATGTGTATTAACTGGCCTGCTTCTGCCAGCTCAATGGCATGTTTTCTCTCAAGTTTTTCATAAAGAAGCACAATGCTGGATTTGGGCTGGTCATATTCTCTGAGCAAAATCTTCTGCAAATATCTGCTGTTGAAATATTCCAATCTGTTCACAAAGCAAATAAAATATAAATTCAAGGAATTTTATGCCACTTTTTCAGGAGGTTTACACTTTGGTGAAAAGATCTCAAAACTATTAACCACTGCCTAATCCAAATTTACTTCATTTAAATATAAGTTTAATGTGTGATAGAGGGAGAAAAAAACTCACAAGAAATTCTAATTTAATTTCAAATATGTGCTTATGAAGAAATTAATTTTTTAGGTTTAATCAAATAGTGTCAATTAGGCCAAAGAAAAGCAGATCATGAAGGAAAAAAACAACTCTACGGTCAAATAATACCAAGCAGGGTCTCCATTTCAGAAATAGCCATGAAAGAAGAGGGCACTTGATACAATTTATTTTCAAAGAATGTGAATAGAAATGAGACATATTTTTGAAAGGTTTGCTTAAGGAACCTGAGTTTAAACTTACACAGTAAACTCACAAAATGGAAAGAAAAATAATGTTAATTCTTCTTTATAACACCTGAATGGAAATGTTCAGCCTTGATTCTAGGCTTAAGAGCTCAACCTCAAATTTGCTTAAGAAGATGACAGGTGGCAGTACTGAGCTCAGAAAATAATGAAAGCAAACTAGAATGTTATGATAACAACTTTAATAAAAATAATTGGACACAGAAATTTTGGGGACTAGAAAAAGATACTATTTTAGGAAAGGTGATATTTATATATATATAAAACATGAGAAAAATGAAACGGGATTACCAAAATTTGTGCAACCATGAAATTATCAAAGACTTTGTAGCTCCTCACAGAAAAAGTAAATAAAAAGCTCACTGTATGAAACCATATAGAGCATGTTCAAACAGAAAGTGGAGTAATTAGGTCAAGCACTTTACTATAAAAAATTTGGTGTTTCTCCAAGTGTGGTCATAGAAATATCAGTTTCGGATTTGTCCAGGTCCCTTTTGGAAAATGTCTGAGATGTATACAAATGGAGTGAATAATACATATATATTTAAAAGGTACTTTCAGAGATTCTCATGCATGTTGTATCATTAGGCTAATTTATCAAGGACTCCTCTTTCATTTCACATCAACTTCAAGTTCTGTCATGTAGCCTTTGTTGGGGACAAATACAAGCACAAGTATGGATGGAGTCATTTCCCCAGAGAAAAGAGAATGGGGATCTAAGACTGATGCTGGGAAAGAAAAAGAGAGCAGCCTAAGGAGAGATTTATCCAGCTGGGCTGAGCTTATGAGGGATGAATCCCAAGCATGGCAGAGACCAGAACAGCTCTTTATGAAGGTAGTAGGCCATTGATGCAATTGACTCTTGGATACTAGGGATCTTATCCCTGTGGCCAGGCTGGTCTTCTGTATAGATGACCTCCAAGAGGGCACTTCTCTGGCTTCTTACAAGCAGAGTTCAACAGATGCTCTGATGTGGCATTAGAGAAAACAAAGTCATAAATATGATAGAAACCACTACAAACCAAAGATCAGACGGAACTGAACTTTTCTGATATCATATAAGGTTTCAGAGTTTTGCATAGTACACAAATGCATGGCTTGCCCTCAAGAAGAAAAGGAATGGGAAAACACTTCTCAACCTTTTAAAGAACTAACAATTGACCTTCAATGTGGAGAATAAAGACAATTTCTCTGTCTGCTTATCTTGTGTATGTGTTGCAAATTTTTCTAAGATATGAAGATTCTGAGCATCAGGATGAGAATCTGTTCTTCTGAACTGATAGTATCTCAAGTCATCAAAAAATGCCAGAAGCAGAAGAAGTGTTAACATGATACAAACTGGACTGCTTCACATGAATACGTAAACTATATATACATATTTTCAGATTTTGCTTTTGCAAGCAGTTTCATCAGTTTATATTATAACATTGTATGTTATACTTGTTCATGCATCTATGCCTTGTAGAAAACCACAAAATATTTTCCTCTTCTCATAGAAACCTTTTTGCTTATTTGCTTATTTTACTTTTACCTCACAGTAGATACCAAGTCTTATAATGATAATCATTTCAGCCTAAGAAAAGGAGGAAGTGAAAAGTCCAAAGCAAATAATGTAGCCACTTTCAAAGTTGCAAATTTCAAAGTGAAATATTGGTTTTCTTCTTTTTCCTCCCTTCCAAGAAATGCTTCAAGACATCCATTAGCTGTCCCTAGGGGAAAAATTACCTTTGTGAAATATAGAAGATTGGTAGCTGGAAAATATAAAATACTAATGATAAAAATGCAAATAGTAGTCTCTGGGAGGAGAAAGACACATCCAAGAGTTTAATTGTTTTTCTACCATCACTATAAATAAGATAGAGGAAGAGAAACCTCAGAGAGAGAGATATACTTATGATTTTGGAAAGATCATTTCTCTCTTTGAACACCTATCCCAAGAATGATTTTGTTATTATGCTTTTCATAAAAGTGAAAAAACCATTGTGAGTTAAATATAAAATAAAACTGCATATAAGCACACAAAAAAAATATTTGGGGCTGTAGGTATATCTCAGTGGTATAGCACTTGCCCAGCATGCATGAGGTCCTGGGTTTTATCTCTAGTGCTACTAAAAATTAAAAAAAAAAATGTTTTGCTATTTGACTTGTCAGGAAAGGAAAAGCAATTAGTGTAAACACTACTGTATTAATTGTTTACATCCTTTCCCTATGATCAAAAATAAGCATTGAAATTCAATAAGTAGAAAAGATCTGTTTTGTTAGATCCTTTGCATCTATAATTATGGCAAAGAAGTCTATTATTTTTAATAGAGTTCACTATAAAGTTGTTTATATACTGGGGAGACCAGCATAGTAATTTCCCTTGGTTCTCTTACCTTAGCCTCACTTTATAACTATCTTGGACAGTAACATAAAAGGTTGCCTACAAATTATCAGGTGTCAGAACTTGTGTCATGTGTCTGTTGCTAAAAGTAAATCTGATATTTTACAGAGTTCCAGTCAGGATTTAACATCAAAGCAGTGAATTTTAATATATATTGCTACAGAACTACTTTGGAAGTGATCATAATTAAACATAATTCAAATATTTGGGTTAAAATCTAGGACTAGATACAGTAGAAGCATATAATGCCCTTTATAATTTATTGTCACTCATTTATTTATTCAAAAATATATACTCATAGCCTACTGAGTGAGAGGATCTCTTCTGAGTGCTGCAGTTACAGAATTTAACAAGATAGACAAAGTCTCCACTCACACAACTTATATTGTAGTGGAAGAAAAACATGCAAAATTATACATTTTGTTAATGATATTCTTAAATCATTTGGAAATATTTAATAAGTATTTGAGACTACCAGAGATTTTTATATTATTCATAGAATTACAGTACACTGATACAATAGAGAAAACCTGAATGGTGAAGGAAGATGTTTCTGAGGAGACAAAATTTAAATTAAGACTTGAATGGCAAGAAAATACTGGACATGCAAGTATCACATAGAGGAATACTCCAGGTAGAGAAAATAGTATACACTGACTGACTTAAAGGCAGAAATATGCTGAATTTATTGGGCAGAAAAAAATAGAATGACAAAATGACTGCAATGACAATATCTCTGTAAATGATAGAGAGAATACTGTAAGATGGTAGAAGGAAATTTCTCTGAAACTATACTTAATATTCCCAAAAGAAAGGGATGAGCTGTGAATTTTATGACACAAAGTTTAGTTTTAGAATGTACTTTGGTGTCAGTTGTGTACCTTTCTTGGTAAATAAAAGAAAGAGGAAAACCCTCACCTTTCTTTTTAGCTGCCATCCTTTTTTATAATCATACCCAAAGAACCAGACATAAAGAGAAATTGATTCATTTTGTTTCTTTTTTTTCTACACAAATACAGATGAAACTTTTGGCAAATTCTCACTTGTCTTTCCATTAATATTATCCCCAGTGTCCTCATATATCTTCTATGCCTGCCAGCAAATGATCAAAGAATTGAAACAGAAAGAAACATGTATCTAAATACAAAGCATATGTGAAAAACTCTTTTTTTAAATTTTTTGTTCTTTTTAGATATACTTGACAGTAGACTGTGTGTGACATATTATAAACTTTCTACACAGTAAATACAAAAAGAAGCATCTATGCTTATATGTGACAACGTTGGCAGGATCTCTATTATACTCATTAGAAATGCTGTATTTGAAGTCAAAAGAATTTTGTGTCAATTAATATTATATGACAGATTCATTCACATATCAAGGATCTGGGCTTGGTATTATGAAGGAAACAAAAGAAGCAAAGGTCATGACCCCTGACTTTGAATGATTTAGAACCACACTAGAGAGGGAGGCACCACTTAGAGATCAAGGTCAAACTTGGAATGTGTGTTTGTATAAATAGAAGGGGAAAAGGCAAACATAGGAAAGAAGTAGAAAAAGGTGGAATTAGAAGAGGCTCATATGAAAATGTGCATTATGAAATTTACCCTGACTAAATGGGGGTATGTATGAAAAAGAAGTCATACTATGCACTGTCAACAGCATAAGAAAACATGTGGGAGAAAATAAGGAATTTCAGAAAAGAATCATAAAAACAGAAGGTTAGATAGATATGGGTCAAGGGTTGGGCAAAAATGAGCAGCTTACAAAGTATTTTGAATATTAAAATTAGAAGTTTAATTTGGTATAGTATCTCAGAATTGCATAACCTGAATTTATGTATGAAGGAACAATCAACAAATCTAACTTGAGGGACAGTCTACAAAAACATATTTTAAAAGTACCAGTGTCATGAAAGACAATGAAATGCTGATAAATAAAAGTATTAAAAATATGACAACTAGATGCAAAGCATAATTCTGAATCAGGAGGAAAATGCTCTAAAAAGCATTATTGGAACATTTGACAAAACATTTAATGTAGAATTATATTAGATGATAATATTGTATCAACTTTGACCTTCCTGAATTGTATAAGCTAATTGTGATTATATACTAGAAAGTCATTTTTCTTAGAAAATACTTGCTGATATATTAGAGGTGAATAGTCAGGGTGTCTTCAACTTAGTTCTAAATGACTGACCAAATGACAATTATAACATACATATATCAAAAGAAAATGGTAAAGCAAAGGTATCAAAGATACCAATGAATACTCTGCATTGAACTATCTTTGAAATTCTACAGGCTTAATATTTTTAAAAATAAAATGTTGGGAAAACAAAATAAATAAAAGTTTGATTTAGTCACAAACATTGCTTAAATGAGTTATGTCCTATCAATGTAATGCATACTATGCTATCATTAAAGATATTAGCTCATATAGCAGGAATATGAAAATATCAATATAAATTATCCCTAAATTATCCTAAAATATAACTCAATTATAATAAAAAGAATAGCAGGTTTCTTTTTACAACTTGAGCAGTCAAGTATTAAAATCAAAGAGAATAATATAAAGAGTTAAATTAATCAAGCTTACACAGTTTTGTACACATGATTATTAACAAAACACATATTTGATAAATATAAAGTCATCATCTGCTTAAAATATGTCCCCCAAAATTATGGATTGTGACAGAGTATCGTGATGCAGGCCTGTAATCAGAATAGCTCAGTAGGCTGAGGCAGGAGAATTTCCAGATCAAAGCCAACCTCAGCAATTTAGTGAGACCCTAAGCAACTCTTCAAATTATGTCTCTTAATAAAATATTTTAGAAAGGGCTGGGGATGTGGCTCAGTGGTTAAGTCCCTCTTGGTTCAATTACTGATACCAAAAAAAAAAAATTATTGACTCCATCAAATTGATGTTAGAAGAAAGAAGCAAGGTAGTCTTAGTTTTTTTCAGTATTGACAGAATAAAGCTTATCTTTAAATCATTCTTAATATCTTCTATATTTTGATATTTTATTGTTATATTTTATATCAGTTCATATATGATAATGATATTTCTAATCTATTTCTATAAGAAAATAAAAAATGTAAAGTTATGAATGACAACAGGGAGAGGGAGAAGGGGAAGGAAAGGAGAAGTCCTGGGGACTGCTTATATGATTATGTCAAAATAAAGCCTACTATTACATATATCTATAATGCACTAATACAAAGGAACAAAAATCAACTGATACAAAGTTTAGACTTTTAAGTTTCTCTGACTGTCTCCTTACTTCTCATGTAGACTGACTCAATTTCTTTTCAACACTGGGCATTTAAGATGCCCTGTTTCAAAGAGCATATGTTATGAGTTAACTGTTAAAATCTTTAACTTCCTTAGACCTCAATAATATAAAAAATTCCACCAAACACAAAATCATCACCCAAAACTTTCCAATAATGTACAACTTACACAGTTCAGGTTATAAACAATTTCCCTACATTGTCACCATCCAGCAGGACATAAAGACACGTACACCTCAGATTGTCATGAAGCACCTTCTTCTTTATTCAGATCCCAACAACAACAACCCCCAAAAAGCAGTCTCAGCCTCAAGATAAAAGCAGTCTCATGCATAAGCAATTTCGATCAGATATGTCTACCCAATCCTGTTAAAGGTCAAGCAATCACGAGCTCAAGCATACATTAGCCAATTTTAACAGCTTCCTGTTTTTCTCCAGGCATACCAAGCATGCCCTTTGGCTCCCTGCCAGCCCACACTACATAACAAATAGAAGGTAAACTAAGCTACTGGATTAATTGAGCCTGTATTAAGAATTAGTATGATACAATAATTAAGAACACTGATAATAACAATTTAAGTATAAATATTCATCTTTCATAATGATTCAACCTGGATGTGTCCCTGGACATCATGAAGACTAAATTTTAATTTACTGATTAGGAAGCCAAAGTCACAGAGAACTTAAAACTCCACCAAAATAATATAGAAAGCTAGGTAGTAACACAGCAAAGTTAATGTTCAGATTCTCAGTGTTGTTCCTCAAAATTGTTTCTTGACTTTTCAAATTACAGATAAGTACAAAATAATAAATACCTATTTAAAGTCAGAAAATTATGTCTCATTTTGTTAGGAGGACAATCCAAGAATAAAAAGACCTTCACATAAGGGTTAACTCCAGTACAAGATTGCGTAGTTGATATATAGACAGTTTACTCTAATAAGAATTTGTTCACTCACAGTTGGAGAGGTCTCTCTTCTTCTTGTTCCATCTAATAAGTCAACCAGAGGAAGAATGGTCATCCCCTACAAAATGACAAGCAAAAGGTCACATTCTTTTTCTTAGGTAGGAGATAGATACATTCAGTGGATCAAGGGTTTAAGAAAATAGTGCAAAACTAATCAGTTAAGCAATAGCTCTGCCTCAGTAGCATCACAAGGTCTGACAAGAGAGCTACTTCATGACCCTTTCCTGATCTCTGCTCTAAAAATTATTCCTCTTACAAAAGGAGAAAGATAGATTAATTCAGAGGGTAAAAATCAGGGGACAAGGGAATAGTTCAAAAGGGTCGAAATGCAAAAACATTTTCAGCAAGACCTTACACCAACAATGCTGACCTAAAATTAACTGTCACACCATCCTGAGTCTGGGTCTGGGTGCTGTGGCTCAGTGGTAGAGTACTTGCCTAGCATATGTGAGGCACTGACTTGATCCTCAGCACCACATAAAAATAAATAAATAAATAAATAAAATAATGTTAGTGTCTATCTAAAACTAAAATAATTTAAAAACAAGATCCTGAGTCCCTGGGAAAGCAAGATATAAGGCCCGTGAAGAAAAATGTAAGACAGCTATGGTGATGAAGAGTCACCCCTAGATAATTGGCATATAAAATAACTGTCAATAAGTAGAGTAGGTTGGTCTGGGAGGTAGAGACAAAAATAATTCCCCTTATATCCTAATATACCTGAACTCACAAAGAAAGATGGGGTCAATCTCCTTTGCAATGACCTGCTCTCCAGTCTGAAGGAATACTTTATTACTTTATCTTTACTAATTAAGTCTCAGTGATACAGCTGTGAATGTTTTGTTCAAAATTTTCTCAGCAAGGCCACAAGAATGGAGAAGGACTTCCTCTCTGAACATATCTTTGGTGTCATGACTGATCTTCTTCTGAGTAAAATGTTACTGTGGCTCCCCAATTTTAATTTTTTAATTTTATTTGTTTTAATTAGTAGTACATAACAGTAGGATGCATTTATATATTTTGATAGATCATACATAAATAGAGTGTAATCTCTCATTTTTCTGATTATACATATTATAGGATCACATCGGTCATACAGTCAAATGTGTACATGAGGTAATAATGTCTGTTTCACTCTACTATCATTCTTGTCAGGACTGAGTCTGAAATATTTACTACTTAACTCACTTCATTCTCTGCATATTTGATAGCTTGGGAGGTGACAGAACCTCAGGTTTTCATTATCCTGAGAGATTGATATCGCTACATACTTGGTCCATGTGTTCACTCTCAGAATAACTAGTTCCATATGCATGTTTATTAAGCAGGCTCAAAGCATCCCAGTGAACCAAGAGAATTCCTGGCAACTGCCCAATATTTCATGGAGGTTCTATTTTCCTTGTAGTGCCCTAGAAGAGAGAGCCATCTGGCACAACATCATGACTGTTTGGAGTATATATGTTGGATTGAAGAGAGCATGTGTGGGATAAAAATAACGGCAAAGGCATGTGGAGAACAGAACATAGGCCATGAATCAAGTATATGATTTCTGAATGTACTTTCTAAAAAGTGTGAAAGAAAGGAATCGATGAGTAAAAATAAGAGAGGAGTAAAAAACATATGAATGCATGGTTATAAGTATAAGCACATTTTTTGTAGGGAAGGTTAAAAAAAGAGAGAGGATATGTTTGCATATGAGAGGATTTTGTACAGTGAAATAAGATTTTGTCCTAAATTAAAATGACTGGGCTGCCCCAAAATGAGGTAAGATGAATAAGAATTAAATTAAAATATTATAACAAGTTAAAGAGTCTAAGTCATAAATTTTGTCAACATTGGAACACATGGGTTAATATCTCTCTTTCTCTCTCTCTCTCTCTCTCTCTCTCTCTCTCTCTCTCTCGCACATTGACCATCCACACCATTAACTTACAGGATATAGTTATTTGGAGTTTATTTCAAATGGTAGCAGGAGAGTCCAAGAGTAATTTGGTCTTTGTCCTTCCTGGGGCTAATTTCTTGCTATGGAAAGTGGCAATTCTATCACACACAGTTCCTGGCTCACTAAGGAAACAACTCCTTCCCTGAAGGATCTCTGTATGAATTTCTCTTATCTTATTCTTAGGTCCTGTTAGTAGAAATAGACCCAGGCTCTCTACTTTTGACAGCATTAGGCTACTCAGACACGATTTATGTTTGAGGACGACAATCCCTAATGCTAATTATCCACATATTTTCAATTTCTATCTCACTTAGGGATATTATTTACTGAGTAATGGGATATATGACTGGTGTGGCAAGAGAAAAAAGTAGCCCAAACTCCTCTCCTCACCATCTGAATCAGCAGGGCCTCCAGGACAGGCTGAGGGAATTATAAGATTAAGACAGGACGGGTGCCTCATAGCCTAGTTATATGATTTTAGAACATGGAATAGAGGCAACAGTATGATTGACCACTAGTCTGAACTTCACTTGGGAGACATTGATAGGGATACCCCGCTTGGTCTCCAACCCAGAAGACACTGAGCTCAAGTCAGAGATGTCCACTCACCTGAAGATGCTGTGATTCCTCCCATTTTCTGACAAATGGGAAATTCCATGTCAGTTCCCTCTCATTCTCTACTGAGCTGTATCCTCAACAACTGAAGGAAATTTGACCCTAAGATACTCAGGGGAAAAGTGACTCATTTTTTTAATAACACTGTTTAACATCAATATCAGCCTGGGAGTAAGGAATAATGCCCCTTAATGGGAACCTTAACACAGACCCCTACCTGCAGTTAGATCTTCCCCACAAGCAGAAAGAGAAATAGGGGAAGTACATACAATTTTTTTCCACACTAAAGGAAGATGAACATCATACCAACAATGCTGGCTAGACTCATATTTTATGGCAGACCTAATCAGGTTCCCTCCATGATTGGGAGATGCACCACTTATAAATCCTCCTTCAGAGAAATGAAAACCTACACCTGCCACTTCCACTGTACTTCCCAAAGTTCCTATACGCTATCCTGTTCTGTCTCACCTAGACCTCCACACACAGGAGATATGGAAATGGAATGTCCAGGAACTAAGTTGATGATGGAATGAGCGTCACAGCCTCTAGTGTGTGGAGATAGCAAAATGCCTGTAAAAAAATTGGAAAAGATTTAAATCCTTTCAACCCAGTGCTCACGGGCCTGCCCCTTCACTGAGTAACAAGAGATCATCCCCATTGTGGGTCAGAGGTACTATCCATTGGATGGAGGACAATTCATGGAAGCTGCTTGCCTTGCAAAGAAATAAGACAACAGGGAGAGCAAAACTCTGAGGCCTTGGTCTCTGCTCTGTCCCAGAGAAGAGGGCCACTGGCCAAAGGCATGTGACAATTGCTGGATTATGATACAAGAACTGAAATATTACCCCTTTTTCAAGATCTGACAGATACCCCACTTGGCCAGGAGTTACCCAATATCTGTGTCAGAGCAATTGTTCCTACAGGAGTATCCTATTGATAAATACACAGGGAGAATTACAAGGACAAACAATTAAACAATTGCATGTGAGAAAGATAAAAATAAAAGCATCTGTGGACCATAAGCCACTGGCTAGAGTAGGAAGCAGGAAAGAAAAAAACAAAACTGCAACCTCTTTTGTTAGACTTTACTGCTTTGGACAAAAGCAGCAGCCATATGAACAGTCAAGCATGCCTACAGGTCCTAAGATTTGACTTAAAAAAAAAAAAAAAAGAAACTTCAGGCCCTCTCTTGAACAGTCATGCTGGAACTGCAATGCAAGTAGCAGGGACCACATCTGCATCATAAGCAGCAGGGACCATTCTCACATAAAGACAAAAACAGGGTCTCCTCTCTGTCCTCCTTACCCAAGACAAAATGTCCAGATTGCTTTGGCTACAACAAATGCAAGTAGCCAGCAAGGGAGAGGTGAGGCTTCCCATACACATGCCCCCATCTTGCCTACCCTGAACTCCTGAGCTCTTTGGCACACCAGCAGGCACTTCTCGATGAAGCCCTGTTTGCTGCCCACAGAGCTGAGCAGGTACAAGGTCCTCCAGTAATTCCCACATATGTGGGCAGCTGCCTCTAGACTCTGCTGGTTTCTACAGAAAGAGAAGTCCCTGAAAATCTCTCTGTAGTCAATGTGACCTTCATTGGACAGAGTATCTAGACATAAGGAGAAAGCTTCAGTAGGTGAAGAGGGTGATTGACATAAACCACTCATATTTAGTTAACACTGCTTTTAAAGATATATAATGCATGATAGAAACAGAAACTAAAGCCAATGTGTGTTTTGTTAGCAGCCCCTGCAAAGGGATTCTCAAGGAAGCCTAAAGAAAAGGATGTGAAGGACTGCCCTCCATTAAAAATTTGTTATGCCTACAGTAACTAAATGGCACAACAGGAACCCATCAGTACAACTGATAATGAGATAAAATGTTGCCAATTGCTTTCCTCCAAATATAGGTGGTCACCAAAAGCAGACATAAACTGAGCCTGGAAAAATTGTGTATGGGAGACGACTTCTGGTGTCATGGGTGAGAGGGGAAAATGTGCTATAGCAAGAGGAACTAGATTAAAGCATTCAAATATTAACTGCAGTACGTGAGTATGCTTCTTCCATATTCTCATTAAGGTTATAACTACCTTTCTATTCCTTTTGGTAATGTGCAGATTTAAGAAATGGCATCAACAGGTAAATGCCTTCCATTCAAAGACCCCCTTCATTGCCTATTTTCCAATAAAAAAGAAGGGCAAAACCTCTCTTCAGACTTCTCACTAGGGCTCTAGAAATAAAATTCCCTATGTACATCAAGCACACTGAAGGAAATGATGTTTGTGTAGAAAATTTGAGCTCTTTGCAATGTTGTCACAGTTGAAAGTACTATCTGAGGAATGACTCATTGATGCTAAGGTCAGACTTGTGGTTTTGATTATGTACCACAAGCAGGTTTGTTGACAGTCAAAGCTAATAAGAATATGATCATAATCCCCCAACTTTCTCCTTTACCTCCCATAATATCTTGTATAATCAATACTGCCAAAATTACCCTTCTTTTCAGCACCAGTCTTCTTGAAACTTCAAACAGACCATGGTCTACTGGATGTTATCACATCCCAGATGACCCTCATCTTCTCTGGGAACCAAAAAGTGGCACTCCATGCTTACAATGTAACTAGTCTTTTGCTTTCTCTCATCAGTGCAGTCTCCTTGACATCTCAGAGGGTCACATCTATATTCAGAACTGGAAAACTTCTTCCCCCTCTACAGGAGGAATTTAAACTATTAGGAAGGGATCCCCTATAAAGAACTTTTATTCATCCTCATATACTAAATGAAATCCATGCCATAGAATCTCTGTTATTTGTGGGAACAAAGGCCTACTTGGCCCTGCCTCCTCACTAGAGGGGAATTAAACACTAGAATATGGTTCCCCCAAAGTAATGTGGCCTAGGAAAACACCTCCCTCCCACTCCCATGTTTACACACCAAAACTCAAAAAGTAACCTTGATATGATCCCATATCCATCACTCCCAGCCTAACCCCTGAGATGCAGAGGATCAGAAATGGAGAAACATTCCTTTAGAAGTTCTCTCAGCTATAACAAGACAAGATAGAAGCAAATCAAAAGGTTTCATAAACTCATAAAACTACAGGTTAAGCACCCCTGTGTTCAATCACCAGTATTTATTAATTAATTAATAGCTACAGGAAAGTATCTAGACACTATCTAGCCACAGTAACTGTCCAAAATGAAAGATTCCCCAGTCTATTAGCTTTGATTCAGGGTTACACCTGTATATATTTGAAAGAAAAATGCTGGTTTTATGTTAATCAGTCTGATAAGGTACAACAAAACATAAAAGGGCTAGTGTATAAAGCACCTAAGATCTTGGGACCAAACAACACAGCCTCGTGTTCCCTCACCTTTATGCTATCCTGACTCCTTCCTTTTGGGTGACCACTGATTTTTATCCACCTCCTTCTCAGTCCTGTCTTGCTAAACCTCCTGGGTTTCCTCCAGCTTAGGCAATAAACTCTAGATCAGGCTTCAGCAAGTTCACTCTCTCACTGATGAACACAAGGACTCTACCCCAGAGCAAACTTAACCCTCAACCTCCACCTATGAAGGACTATAATCCAGGGGCATCCACTGATGGAGTCAGTACTTCCTTCTTTTATGAAAGTCCCTTGAATTTTCCTGAACCCCACTGACCAAGAGCAAGAATATGAGACTATAAGACCCTAGACATTTCACCTCTTCTCAATGATAAAAAAAGTTAAGAGCAGAATGTTGTGACCTGTTTCCCTTTAAGATTGGTTTCAGTGTCCCTAGTTCTTAAGGGGTGTTATTAAGTAGCAGAGAGACATGAGCAGTGGTTTAGGGACTTAAGAAAGAACTTCGTGCAGAACAAATCAGTTAATCAACAGTCCTGTCTCAGTGTCACCACAAAGCTTGACAAGGTAGCTACTTCATGACTCTTGCCTGATTTCAGTTCTATACACCATTTCTTTTACAACAGGATAAAGATAGATAAACTCAGGGACTAAGAAACAGGGAAAAGGGGAATGTATGCTCAAAAGGGCCTAATTACTAAAACATCTTGAACAAGACTTTAAACCAACAACAATAATCATATTGTGGCCCAAGATAAGCTGTCACAAGATTCTGAGTCCCTCAGAAAATAGGATATAGGCCTCCAAGAAAAACTGAGCTGATTAGTGACTAAGAGTCACCCCTAGCTAATTGTCACATATAAATAACTGAATAAAATCAAGTAGGTGGCTCCGGGAGGGTAAAAATTGTAGAAAATTCCCCTTATCCCTCACTAAAACCTAGCTCACAAAGAGAACAGGAGTTAATATTCTTTGATGCAACCTGCTCTCTCTCATCTGATAGTATACTTTCTTACTTTCTCTTTACTAAAGTTGTTTTTCATGCTACTTAAAACTCTGTGTGTTGTCCAAATTGCTCCAAACAAAAACTCAAAAACTGAGGACAGGGAAACTTTCCAGTGCAATGCTTTGATATAAATTTAAAATCAGTGCTTTAATATATTCTTTTTGGGGGGAGTACCAGGGATTGACCTCAGGTTCACTCAAGCACTGAGCCACATCCCCAGCCCATTGTTGTATTTTATTTAGAGACCGGGTCTCACTGAGTTACTTAGAGACTCGCCATTGCTGAGGCTGGCTTTGAATTCTTAAGCCTCCTGCCTCAGCCTACCCAGCCACTGGGATTATAGGTGTGCACCACCACACCTGGCTTGAATATATTCTTAATGTGTTTGTGTGTGTATGTGCATGTGTATGCATGGGTAAACACGTCTATCTTCAATTTCTGGTCAAAATCAATGGAATTTAGAACATTTTCTTAAAATTAAGAGGAATGATTGGGTATAAAATAATACCAAAGAGAAAATCAGTGATTCTTTTCTCACAGAGGTCAATGAGAAATATAAATTATATACAAAAATGTAGGTCAGTTAATAAAATCTAAACAAGGAAAATCTACAACTTATTTTGAAATGGAAGTAGTAAAATCAGAGAACTAAGCTGCCACACAGATTTTCATTTCAATATCTGCCAATTACTTCAGACACACTATTTTGTTTTTCTTTTTCATGATCCATCAAAAGTCAGATTATACTCCTATAGACATACTACTTAAGTTTTTTAAGGGGGAATGATAAGAGAATCAAACATTCTATATTAGTAACTATTCATTATATATGTCATTATATTCATTATATAGTAATTGTTATATTTTCTACTGGGGTCATGGTGGGAAACTACAGTTTAATAGGTTCATAGTGTTATGAAGTTTAACAATGTAGTTTATCATCTTGGTGAGAAAGCAATTAGTCAAATAACTGCATTAATGAACAAAGATTTATAAACTAAGATAAATGCTCTGAACCTAATGAAGCAATTTTATGATAAATTAATTCATTTTAAATTAAACAGTAAGACCAATTTCTCTAAGGAATTGACACCTGTGATAAGTGACACCTGGAGGATGAATGAAATTAACTGCATAAAGGAGAAAGGACCATTCCAGACAAAAGGAATGACACTGGAAAGCCTCTATGGTAAAAGAAGGCATGGCAAATTAGAGAAACTAAAAAACCTGTGTAGCCAGGTAGTAGAATGTGGGGTGAACAGGTGTTACAGGACTGGAAAGGTAGGCTGCTTAGGTCACACAGGTCATGTTGTTGTTACTTTTTACTAAGTCAAATGAGAAATCATTTAAGTGATTTGACAATCTCATGTTTCAAAATCATCACTCTAGCTATAGTATGGAAATAATCTTTAAAAATAAACCATAATGGATATGAGAAGATTTGAGATCATATTTTTGTATTCCAGGGAAGAGATGGTGATCACTTGCACTGGGGTGATGGTAGATGAGATACAGAAAAGTGGACTTGGTGACCAAACTGACGTGCAGAGAAGTGGTATAAGAATTGTAGATAAAACAAGTGATACTAATATATTATGCTTGAGCCAAACAGAAGACAGCAGCAAACTAATCTAGATGAAGAAGACTAAGGGCAGAAACTAATTAGACAAGGAAAAAGAAAAGTTCTATTTTGGTCATGAAACCCCTAAGATGCTTAAAGAATAGGCAGGTGATGATATAGAGGCAATTATTATATATGCTAAGATTCAGTGCAGATATTTGTACTGGAAATACACATGTATTATATATGTATAGTCTGTAAATGAAGTCTTGTGTGATACAGATTAGATAATCAGGAAAAAAATGAAAGAGTGAAAAGAGGCAAAGCTCTAGGGTCAGTTCTTGAGGAACAATGTAATAATGATATTATACTTGCAAAGTGGCATTAAAAGAGCATCCAAAGAGGGAAGAGGAAAAAATAAAATCAGTTGTCACATAAAGCAAAAAAAAAAAAAAAAAAAAAGAAAGGGAGAGAGGATATTTCATGAAGGTGAGAGAATGATGCCCCTATAGAATGCTATTGAGAGCTCATGTGAAATCAGAATAGAAAGGACCCATTAATAAATTGAATAAAGATGTGGTAGGAACGAAGTCTAACACAGAATATATTTTAACTTAGTTGTATTGTGTTTTAAATTGGAATGATTCAAGACTGTTCAAAACTGATGGAAATGATCCTAGCAAGAGGAGCATTAATATACAGAGGAGAAAATAAGTGATTGGAACTGCAAGATGAAAAAAGAAGATATTACAGAGCATAGCTCCAAATAGAAGATTCAATTCCTGTCATAAGAGAAAAGACATTTATGGGAGTAGATTCAGTTATGTTGGAAAGTTAAAGCAATTCCAATGGATGGCTGCTCTAAGTGAAGTTATTCTTTGGAGATTTCCCTTTCCTTGAATTTCTGAATGTTTAGGTCTAAACAGAATACAGGAGGATAAAGTTGTAAAGTGTTCAACACTCCCCACACCAAAGAATGTCCAAAAATACTTGGGGGTGCCCCTCAAGTGGGGGAAAAGAAAACTACAAAAATACTTGGGAGAGTAAGTCATTTTTAAGTGATCATGAGGGCACTTACTAGTGCTATTTAGTGAGTAGAGGTCAAGACTGCTGAATAATAAAGAGTTGTTCTACCTCAAAATCCAATAGTGATCTCAGTAAGAAACCCCTTATTCTGAAATAAGAAAAAAAAAAAAAAAGGATTCGGCTAACTTAAAGAAAGTTTTATAGAGATCCAAGATGGTGGACTAGAGGGAAGCTGCATTCCTTGTCTCTCCATAACTCCTGTTTCAAGCAGAGGATATCTGTTTCTTGGTGAGGCAGTTTTGGATGCTTATCGATCCCTACTGTTTACCCCATTTGTCTGATGTGACCATGTGCAGTCTGCCAGCCTATCAACGCCTTTTTTGAGTGCAGATTGCTCACTGTCAGGAGCCTATCATCTGCCATTTGCCTGCCTCTCGCCTGTCCATCGCCTGCCTTATACCTATCCATCACCCAACGCACGAGGTTCACCTCCCGATCATCCAACAACAGTCAGCAAACTGATCACCGACTGCCAGTGGAACAAGAGCTGCCTGCTGTTTCCTGGAGGTTCACTGTTATAGTACCTGCAAGTTTGATTACATGTGGCTGCCACCATTTTGAGACAACAGTCAGGCCCCATAGAACCCCTGGCCAGATTGACTGCTCCCTGCTGCCAGGACCCCCAGACCAACTGAGTGAGCCCTATCACCGGGACCCCAGACCAACTGTACCCGGCCTCCAGGATCCCACAACCACACCAAACACACCGGACCTCCAGGAACCCTGCCTGATCAACCGCATCCCGCCTCCAGGACCTTGAGCTGACCATGTCAACACCCTGAGCTGCAGCTCCCCATTTGCCAACACATTTCGAAGCCAGAGTGGCCATCTTGGATAATCCTGGAAGCTCCAATATTTAGGTGGGGAAAATCCCATCCTGAGACACCTGCTGGAGGCTTGAAGCTCAATGTCAGGTACCTCTCATACATCAGGCTACTGAACACTGGGAGGTTTCATTACTACATGACTGCTATACTGTAGATTTTCCATTTTCTCCTAATTGAAAAATTTTCAGCTTTTCTTTACTTTTCTTGATCTCTTTTTCTTTTGTTTACCTGTTTCATCAGAGCCTCTTTCTCCCTTTTTTGCATGCTAACATCCAATTTCTTTTGATTGCATTCTAACCCTTTCTATGATCTAGAATTTCTGTATATTCTTTTCTTATCCCATTAACAGCCACATTCTACATCCCTCTGCATCCTTTTTGTCCTCCATTATAAAATGCAGACCTTATTGCAAATCTGTTTGTTTTACTGAAGATAATATTTGAACTCATTCTGTTTATTATGACAATTTTGTTATTGTCCTCATAGGGGCTATTTGATCTAGGATTGCATAGTGTCTGAATTGGACACTGCTAATATTGATTTCACCTTAAAGAAAGGGTTTTGGAAACCCATAGGGCCACTATAAGCCTATAGGGAGAAATGTGTAATACCCCAGATCTGCACTGCTAGAGGGGAAGATACATGAACAACATGAAAAAAGAAGGGAAGAAAATGATCCAAACAAATCTAGATTCTATACTATTAGAATCCAATGACAGTATGGTAGAAGAAATGTCAGAAAAGGACTTCAGATTTTACATGATTAAGATGATTCGTGAAGCAAAGGTTGAGATAAGAGAGCAAATGCAGGCAATGAATGATAATACCAATAAGCTGAAAGAACAAGTGCAGGAAGCAAAAGATCATTTCAATAAAGAGAAAAAAAGAAAAAAAACCAAACAGAAATCCTTGAAATGAAGGAAACAATAAACCAAACAAAAAACGCAATGGAAAGCATCACCAAAAGTCTAGACCCTTGGAAGACAGAACCTCAGAAAATGAAGACAAAATATTTAATCTTGAAAATAAAGTTGCCCAAACAGAGAAGATGGTAAGAAATCATAAACAGAATCTCAAGAACTATGGGACATCATGAAAAGACCAAATTTAAGAATTATTGGGATTGAGGAAGGCACAGAGCTACAAACCAAAGAAATAAACAACCTATTCAATGAAATAATATCAGAAAATTTCCCAAATTTTGATTTATGGAAAATCAAATATAAGAGGCTTACAGAATACCAAATGCACAAAATCACAACAGATCCCACCAAGGCACATTATAATGAAAATGCCTAACATTCAAAATTAAGATAGGATTTTGAAAGCTGCGAAAGAAAAGAATTAGATTACATATAGGGGGAGACCAATATGGATAGCAGCAGACTTCTCAACCCAGACTCTAAAAGCTAGAAAAGCCTGGACAATGTATTTCAAGCTCTGAAAAATCATGATTGCCAACCAAGAATCCTATACCCAGCAAAACTAACCTTCAGATTTGAAGATGAAATAGAATCCTTCCATGATAAACAAAAGTTAAAAGAATTACAAATAGAAAGCCTGCGCTACAGAATGTTCTCAACAAAATATTCCATGAGGAGGAAATGAAAAACAACAATGGACACACCACTATCATGACACACACCACTGAGATACAGAACATAATGAGAAGCTACTTTGAAAATCTGTATTCCAACAAAATAGAAACTACCGAAGACATTGAAAAATTTCTAGAGACATAAGCTCCTCCTAATCTGAACCAGGAGGACATATACAATTTAGACAGATCAATATCAAGCAATGAAATAGAAGAAGCCATTAAAAATCTACCATCCAAGAAAAGAAAAGCCCAGGAGCAGACAGATTCTCAGCCGAGTTCTACAAGACTTTCAAAGAACTCATTCCAATACTTCTCCAAGTATTCCAGGAAATAAAAAAGAATGGTACCCTACTGAACTCATTCTATGAAGCTAATATCACCCTCATACCCAAACCAGGCAAAGATACATGAAGGAAAGAAAATTTTAGACCAATATCCTTGATGAATATAGATGCAAAGATCCTTAACAAAATATTGCCAAACCGTATCAAAAAACATATTAAGAAAATTGTGCACCATGATCAAGTGAGGTTCATCCCTGGAATGCAAGAATGGTTTAACATCCATAAACCAATAAACGTAATCCATCATGTCAATAGACTTAAGGATAAGAATCATATGGTTATTTCAATTGATGCATAAAAAGCATTCGACAAAACACAACACCCCTTCATGCTCAAAACACTAGAAAAAATTGGGATGGTATGAACATATCTGAACATTGTAAAGGCTATTTATGCTAAGCACATGGCCAACATCATTCTTAATGGAGAAAAACTGAAACTTTTCCCGTTAAAAATGGGAACAAAACACGGATGTCCTCTTTCACTACTTCTATTCAAGTCTGTCCTCGAAACTCCAGCAAGAGCAATTAGGCAGAACAAAGACATTAAAGGGATACAAATAGGAAAAGAGGAACTTAAGCAGTCACTATTTGCTGATGACATGATTCTAAATTTAGAGGATCCAAAAACCTCCTCCAGAAAACTTCTAGATCTCATCAATGAATTCAGCAAAATAGAAGGCTATAAAATCAACATGCAGAAATCTAAAGCATTTTTATAAGCAAGCAACAAAACAGTTAAAAGTGAAATGAGGCAAACAACTCCATTTGCAATAGCCTCAAAAAAAATATTTGGGAATCAATCTAACCAAAGAAGTAAAAGATCTCTACAATGAAAACTACAAAACATTGAAGAAAGAAATTGAGGAAGACCTTACGAGATGGAAAGATCTCCCATGTTCTTGGATAGGCAGAATTAATATTGTCAAAATGGCTATACTACCAAAAGTGCTATACAGATTCAATGCAATTCCAATTAAAATCCCAATGATGTAGCTAACAGAAATAGAGCAAGCAATCATGAAATTCATCTGCAAGCAAAAGAAACCCCGAATAGCTAAAGCAATCCTTAGCAGGCAGAATGAAACAAGGGGTATCGCAATACCAGAACTTCAACTGTACTAAAAAGCAATAGTAACAAAAAGGGCATGGTACTGGCACCAAAATAGACAGGTAGATCAATAATACAGAATAGAGGACACGGACACAAACCCAAATAAATACAATTTTCTCATACTAGATAAAGGTGCCAAAAATATGAAATGGAGAAAAGATAGCCTCTTCAACAAATGGTGCTGGGAAAACTGGAAATCCATATGCAACAGAATGAAACTAAACATCTATCTCTCACCCTGCACAAAAATCAACTCACAATGGATCAAGGACCTTGAAATCAGACCAGAGACCCTGCATCTTATAGAAGAAAAAGTCGGTACAAATCTTCAACTCATTGGCTTAGGATCAGACTTCCTTAACAGGACTCCCATAGTACAAGAAATAAAAGCAAGAATCAATAACTGGGATAGATTCAAACTAAATAGCTTTCTCTCAGCAAAGGAAACTATCAAATGTGAAGAGAGAACCTACAGAGTGGGAGAATATCTTTGTCACTCATACTTCAGATAGAGCACTAATTTCCAGAATATATAAAGAACTCAAAAAACTCTACACCAGAATACAAATAACTCAATCAACAAATGGGCTAAGGATATGAACAGAAACTTCACAGAAGAAGATCTACAAGCAATCAACAAACATATGAAAAAATGTTCACCATCTTTAGTAATAAGAGAAATGCAAATCAAAACTACCCTAAGATTCCATCTCACCCCAGATAGAATGGGGATTATCAAGAACACAAGCAACAATAGGTGTTGGCCAGGATATGGGGAAAAAGGTGAACTCAAGCATTGTGGTGGTGTTGCAAATTTGACCCAGCTATCCCACTCCTCGACCTATAACCAAAGGACTTAACATCAGCATACTACAGAGATACAGCCACATCAATGTTCATAGCTGCTCAATTCACAATAGCCAGATTCTGGAACCAACCTAGATGTCCTTCAATTGATGAATGGATAAAGAAACTGTGGTATATATATACAAAGGAATATTACTCAGCTAAAAAGAATAATACAATTATGTTATTTGCAGGCAAATGGATGAAATTGGAGAATATCATGCTAAGTGAGATAAGCCAATCTCAAAAATCCAAAAGGCAAATGATCTCACTGATAAGTGGATGATGACACACAAAGGGGGTGGGAGGGGGGCAAGAATGGAGGAAGGAGGGACTGTATAGAGGGAAAAGAGGGGTGGGAGGGGTGGGGGGGAGGAAAAATAACAGAATGAATCAAACCTCATTACTCTATGTGAATGTATAATTACGCAAATGGTATGCTGATACTCCCTGTACAAACAGAAAAAACATGTATCCTATTTGTTTACAATAAAAATAAATTAAAAAAAAAAAAGAGAGAAACAGGGTTAGAGAAAGCTACTGATTGTTGCACATTTGCCTTCTTTGTATCTACAAAACAAAAACTCTTTCTCATAATAAGCAGTGGGCAGGTTTCTGAGTTATAAAATCATACCGCCTAGGAAGAAAGGGTCAGCAGCCTTCTGCTCCCTCACTGTGCCCCCCAGAGCTACGTGTGTGGACAGGGCACAGTGAGCTGGTATTCACCCTCCAGGATGGAGCGGCAGCAACATGGGCACTCAGCCTGTGTCTGCCCCATGCTTTGACAAATGTGCTTTACATGTTTTAACAGTTTCCTTCTATTCCTATTGGACTCAGTGTGTTTTTGTTTGGGATGAATAAACATCAGACTGTGAAGCTCTCCTCACCCCTCCTTTGTGAATTTATTATAAAATGTTTCTTTGCTAACACGCAGCCCCAACCCGCCTGCAGCCTGAGGAGCACAGGGCGCCCTGTACTGTCCCCATTCCTGCCCCTGGGGACAGGCCTGCTGGCACCTAGAAACCCTCCTCCCTGCCTCACCAGTGAGCAAGCAGCCCTCTCAGCCCAGCCTGGCCTATTCTCTACACTCAGGCTGACAACACAAACTATCATTTTTAAACCTTATTATATATTCCAAATTTTGATCATGAACCTGTGGTAAATTTATCATTAGAGAGGAAAAAAATCCTTGTGTTCAATGAGTAATAGCTTAACATTTGAGTCAGGTACAGGTCTAAGCTCTTTGCCTCTATCCTTATTCAGATAAGTACAAATTATCATTATCCCTATTTTATGGATGATAAACTGAGGGTTCAATCATAATTACTTGGGCTGAAAATAAAACCCAGTCTGATCCAAGACAGCACACCATGTCATTGTTCACACTGACATGTCATCCTGGACCCACAGACTTAAAGGGGTGGTACTTAAAATTAAGGACATTCAGAGTCCTTCCTCTAACATTACACAACTAGTTAATTTTTACCCCCCCCCCCAATTCCTTTACTGGTGAGTGTTATGCAGACTGGGTTACACGGAGTAACATAAAAATTGCTCAACAGCCCAGCAATTTCCTTTCATAGACTGATCAATACCTGTGTGAACCACTAGCTGATACATACTAAGGGACAAATACGAACTTGTTTTCTACTGCAGCCGTTTGTTAAAAACAGCTGAAACAACATGTATGTCCATGAACCGCCAAACACACACCCTATGGCATATTCCACAGTTGAGGATTAGGCAGCAGATAACCAGAATGAGCGAGATGTCATGGGATGTCCACTGAAATACAGCAGGTGGAAAGGTAAACAGGACTGCCTAGTACACTAGGACTCCACAGAGGTCAAAAGAGTTCAGTGCTACCCATTTTCTACAGGACAAATACATGCTCGTAAATGCACAAGAAAAATACTAAAAGCGTATCTCTGAGGATGCAAGGAGTCAAAGGTCAAAGTGGGTTGAGCTTGTGGCTCAGTGGTAGCCTCCTACATAGCATGTGAGCCACTGGGTCTAGTTCTCAGCACCACATATAAATAAATGAATACAGTAAAGGTCTATAATATCTAAAAAGTTATATAATAATAAAAAAGGTCAAAGAATGACAACACTTACTAAGCTATAGTTTCTTACAAGCAAAATAGTACACATTTTTATAACACATCATAACAAATACTTTCCAACCAAGTGAGAACAGTGAACTAATGAGAATGACCCCAATTTTGTAAAAGCAGTGAATAAAACATCTGTGCACATGCTCTTGAAGTTAATGACAGCGAGCTCCATGTGCAGGAACACACTGGCATCTGGAGTAGGTCAATAGGCTAGTGCAAGACTATCATTTTTCATTCATGTTTGCACTGACTCAGAAGCTCAGGTGAACATGACTGCCTTTGTCTTTTTAAAATTAGGTTTTAGAATGAGATGATATTAATGCAGAACAGTCCCCACGTGGAGATGATACTAACACACTCACCTTGTCTCCTATCCGACACAGGTACTCAGCTTTTGCCATAATTGCATCCCAAATCTCACTCTCCCCCAGATTCTTCTCTGCATCCTCCAGCTCCTCATCCAAACGCTTCAGCTTTTCTTCATTTGCCTTCTTCATCTTATTGAGGAGGTCCATGTCCATCTTCCAGTGAGGGTTTGCAGAAGGCTTCATAATAAGGAGCCATGTCTGAAAGCCGAAAAGAGGGATGCATGAGTGGGTCACCTGGGACTCTAAAGGCGGTGTCTGCCCTCCTTTGTCCAACCAGTTGTCACCCACCCATCTCCCCCCACTCCGGGAAAGGAACCGGTTTGTCCAAACCACTTGGACAAACGACAACGTTTGCAGGTGGGGGCTGCACGGGCCCATCCTGACTCCAGCCACCCTCCCAGGTCTAAAGGGAGGGCGACCCTCTGCGCTGCATGACTTCAACGCAAAGGAGGAAACTCGAGTCTGCAAGCAGGAGATGACGGGAGCCTCTCTGCACACACTCACAGGCTCACGACCAGCCACAAGCGCTCAGGGCTGTGAGGAGGACAGGAACCTGACCCAACCTCCGCTCCCCCAGAGAGCTTGGCTGACAGGAGCAGCCGCCCCGAGTCCAGCACTAGGCTCCCCGCAAGCGGCCCTCGGACAGAAAGGACCCCAAGCGGACCCCGCGGAGCAAGGCGCCGCCCCCCGGAAAAGCCCTAAGGGACGGAGTGGCGCCCGCATCCCGTGCTCCGCTGCAGTAAGGCCCGCGGGCTGCGGGCGCGGGCAGCCAGGCCCAGGTCGCTGACTTGGCGCTCGCAGGGCCTCACTGTTGTCGCCTGACGGCCGCCATCAGGTCTTCGCCCACCGCAGTGTCCCCGCCGGGCTCAGGCAGGCTCAGCAGGAAGCGCAGCTGCACGATGCGCAGGTCGGGGTTCTTGCGCAGACCCTCCTCCTCCAGGTTCTCCAGCGGCATTTCGGAGGCAGCAATAACCACAGACAGGGAGAAATCCGGCTCTGACGCGCTGCAAGGAAGGCAGCGGAAGCCGGAGGAGTCGACCAAGCCCCAAGCCGCCTCGGACCAGGCTTCTGATCCCGCCCCTGCCGCCGCCGCCTACAGCGCCCCCTCCTGACACCGCCAGGAACAACTCGCCCGGCCTGAGCACCTGAGCCCTCCTGTGGTCACTTGTGGCTTTTCCTAGTTCAAAATCAGGCAGATGCCCTGAGTGACTGGAACCCGACATGGAAGTTCCAGCTCTTGAAACTTTCCTCCCTCCCCTATAATCTCTTTGATTGTTTGGAATTTTTTTTAAGTATATAAGCATAATAGGTAGTTACAATGAAAACAAACCAATTTGTCAGGTCCTTTCTCATCATTTTCATCCTCTTAAGGCTCTGACATTGTAGCATTAGCCATATGTGGGCATGTGATCAACCAGGTCATCCAATAGTTTTGTAGCTCGGCCTAAATAAAAACCCCTAGATACGCCAGGTGCGGTGGTGCACGCCTGTGATCCCAGCACCTCAGGAAGCTGAGGCTGGAGGATGGCGAGTCCAAAGCCAGCCTAAGCATCTTAGTGAGGTCCCATGCTATTTAGGAAGACCTGCTTCAAAATAAAATATAAAAAGGCTGGGGAGGTGGCTCCATGGCTAAGTGCCCTAGGGTTCAATCCCTCATACAAGAAATGAAAAACACAAAACCTATCTACACTCCAAATTCCAAACGCTCCCCACTCTTCTATGGAGAAACTCTCCCCAGCTTTAAGAGAACAGAATTAGCATTTTCTTTACCCATCAATCGTTGCACGCTGTCCTTTTCAGCCTCTTGTTCCTGTTCCCTGCATTTTCATTATTGGTACTGGTTACATCAGACTCCATGGAAGACTATTACATATTTACTCTTACTGTTCCATTATTGGCATCCTTAGGTTGATCAAGGTGTTTCCTTTTCTCATATAAAATTGAGATGATGAGCCCTAAATGCACAGTTGGTTCATATTTTGTGATTGTTTCCCTTCTGTATATTTCCATGCAGGAAAAATAGGCAGAGAAACAATGAATTTTGAATCTTTACCATAAAATTGTCTTCCAAAGAGTTGAACTCATTTATGCAGCCACTGAAATGGTTGTGACGGACATGTTCTTATAAGCAGTAGGTATTGTCATGCATTTTTCTTCCTTTTATGTATTTTTTTATTATCTTTTTTGAAGGTGATTTTTTAAAATAAATTTTTCCCTACATGTATATAGGGTAATAATATCTGTGTCAATCTATGGTCCTTTTGATCCCCACCTTTACAGCCTCCCCTTACACCCCCTATATAATGCAAAGATTCTTCATTGTTCCCTCCACATTCTCCACTATGGATCAGCATCACCTTTTCAGAGAAAACATTAGGCCTTTTCCCCATGCATTTTAAATATATTATCTATTCATCTAGTTCTATAAAAACAAAATACGCCTTACAATTTTTTTGGCTTAATTTTTTTTATATTAGGGATTGAACTCAGGGGAACTTACCCACTGAGCCACCTCTGCAGCCCCATTTTGCATTTTATTTAGAGACAGAGTCTGAGGGAGTTGCTTAAGGTCTTGCCTTTGCTGAGGCTGACTTTGAACTTGTGGTCTTTCTGCCTCAGCCTCCCAAGTCACATCACAGGCATGGACCAAAATGCCCAGCAAAAGATCCATTTACAAGGCAACTCCAATGATGCAGAAAATAGAACAGCAAAGAAAATAACCACTAGCACTCCACCACTGCTGAAGAGCTCTCCAAACATCTTTTATTCACTCAACAAAAATAATGACAAAGTACCAGGCCGTGCTGCAGGGACCAGGATTCCAGCAGTAGAACTAAGCCTGGTTTTGGAAGTCACATTTAGAAGAACAGCTTCATGGAAACGGAACTAGATGTAGCCCTAGAATGGATCCACACTTGCACTTTTGAAGTTGTTTTGTCCATTCCACCAGGCCCATGGCATCTGGCTGCATTGGTAAATAGGGACGGACCACATAGGAGCCCATCATATTACAGGTCAGCTGCTCCCCCTCAGTCCTGAACTGGTATCAGCTTGGACCCTTTCCATGTCCCCGCTGTTAGGAAAATGGATTGCATGTGGATGATGTGAAGACCCACGTGCTTTCCATACTTGTGTGATTATTTCTTAATCCAAAGCCCTAGAAGAGCTGTTGCTCCATGAAGGAGTGTGGACATTTGATATCTGGATACATTCTGTAGGGATCAGATCATTTATTTCTCCATGACATTCTGAATACTGAACAGAAGCCCTGTGGGGGCAGAAGGAGTAATATCCTTCCCTCAGCTGCTGCCAGCTTCATGACTGAGGTCACTGGGTGAGGTGGTGCCCGCCTGAAATGCCAGGAGCTCAGGGGACTGAGGCAGGGGATTGCAAGTTCAAAGCCAACCTCAGCAACTTAGTGAGGCCCTAAGCACGTCAGTGAGATCCCTGTCTCTAAAGAAATATAAAAAGGGCTGTGGGTGTGGCTCAGAGGTTAAGTGCCCCTGGGTTCAATCTGTGATAATAAATAAATAAATAAATAAATAAATAAATAATAAATAAATAGACAGATTGACCGCCCAAAGCTTGCAGATGTACTGAAAATAAGTTCCAGAATACATGCAAGTCCTGGATAAGAACATGCAAAGAAACAGGCAGCCTGTGTGTTTTTGTGCCATCTTGGATGAACAGCGGTATCTCCTGCAGAAGCTTCCTGGGACACAGGGGCCCTGAGCCTGTGGTAACAGATGGGTGAGCAGCAAGGCCCAATTCAGGTTCCTCTCGGTGTCTGTTGAGACACAACATCACCTATTGTCTCAGGAACTGGAAGGGCACCTTTGGACAGACCTACTTTGGAGGAAGGAGAGATTTGCTTATGCGCTGATTCAGGAGAGAAGATGGCAGTCATATTTCATGTACTGTCCCCTGAAAGTACAAGGTATGAAGCCTGTCTCCCATCTGTGAAAATGTGCTTTTTTAAATTGTTTTTCATTTTCTGTTTGTTTGTTTCTTTCTTATTGGTACTAAAAATTGAACCAGGAATGCTTAACCACTGAGCCACATCCACAGCCCTTTTTAAATTTGATTTAGTGACAGGATCTCACTGAGGTGCCTAGGGTCTCACTGAGTTGCTGAGGTTGGCTTTGAACTCCATACTCCTGCCTCAGTCTCCCAAGCTCCTGGCATTACAGGCGTGCACCACAACTGGTGGATAATTCTTTCATGGATAAACTTTGCTCACAGTACCTCAGCTACCTTCCCTTTGCTTTCCTTTTATCAGTGATGAGGTTTCTTTTCACATCTATACTTACTAGAAATCATTCCTGTTTTATGAAATTCCAATGCTCTGTGGATCTCTCCTCATCATTTCATAAGCAACCATCACATTTTATAAAGTGTAATTTTTTCAGGTGCGCAGTTTCCCTCTTGATTATTTTTCTGTCTTTAATGTTTTCTAAGCATATGAGTTAACAATGTTTATAGAGTTAAGTCAATAAGTCTCTTGTGATCTGTGATGGGAATTGGAGATGAGATCATAAACTAATCTTTTTTGGCATTTGCAGGTAAATGGATGGAGCTGGAGACTGTCTATCATGCTAAGTGAAACAAGCCAGTCCCCAAACACCAAAGGCTGAATGATTTCTGATAAGCTGAGACTGTTACACAGTGACATGTGTAGGGAAGAGTGAGGAAACTCGGTACACAGGGGAGTGAGGGAGGGTGGGGGTGGGATGGGAAGGATGGTGAGTGAGCCACACATTACTGAGAGAAAATTATTTAGATGTCACTGTCCAAAAGATAATGAAAAACCAGTAAAAGTAAAAGAAAGAAGTCATGCAGGAAACACAATGTGCATGATTTCAAATTTTTAAAATTTCTCACAGAATATTTTATTTCAGAATACAGTCTGTCCTTCACTTTTTACTTGCCATTTTGCATATGACTCTCTGTAAACAGCACTAGGCCAAAGTGGCCGATAATGATATCACGCCTTCCAGGTCAGTACTCCTGCCAGGAAGGCGAAGGGTTGGAAATCTCCAAATGTGATTGTGGATTTGTCTTTCTAGTTTTATTCATTTTTACTTCATATATTTTGAAATTTTGTTATTGGGTCCATAGTCAATGAGGGTTGTTACAGTTTCTTGAAGAAGTTACTCTCTTAAGGTCATGAAACCTTCCCCTTTAGTTCTGAAAATACTTCCTTGAAATTTCTTTTCAGTTAATAGCTGTGCTGCAGATATTTGAAGCTTCCTGTCCCCATCTATGGCTTTTAAGCCATGGTTGCGTTGATACATAAAGTGAGACACGTGGATATAGCATCTAGTTAGTGCTTGCTGTTTACACAGGTTGGACCTTTATACCTCTGAATTACCATATATAGTTCATTGATATTTACATCAATCATTGATACTTTTGGGGCAAAAAGAACCCCTGAGATGAAGGTCAGTGAAAGTGGGTGAGTGATAGGTTTGGTGAAGGACTTTTTGTGGAAAGCAGGTTGAACAGTCCTGCCGTCAGTCTCAGAGAAGACGCTGGGATGCTTTTGCTGCAGTTCTCCATTCTCTCATTTATGACATGTTACACAGTAACAAATTTATTTTATCATTGGTTAACACAATTTTCCAAATAAAAATTTTGTTAAAAAAAAAACTGATTATTATGTGAAAACCTCTATTATAAGATAGGAAGTTTCAATGATCCGTGACTGGTTATTGCTTGTTTCCAGTATGCCCCCAGGTCGATTCCTGATGAAAGTTAGGCTGCAAGTGCCAAGGATCTAATTTACAGGGATCCTGTACCCATTGCTATTCCAGGTACCGATGACTTTCTAGGCCAGGCACACAGCACTGTTGCTTTTGGCAAGGAGAAGAGCAGGTTCCGGTTGGACCTGTTACTCTCTTTGCTTTTTAGCATCATTACCATTAATTGCTGAGAAATCAATGGAACGCTGAACTGTTGCTGTGACTTGGTGGCTTGATTGATTCAAAGAGCTTCAGGCCCCATATTGACAAAACATTATTGAACAGCAAATCGCCAGTTCTATCCATCTCTTTGTAGCCATTAGCTCAATTTGACTAGATTAACTCATTTTACAGAGACCTCTCTTTAAGCTTGAAACCTGGGGTCTTGGTGGTCACAGGGTGAAGATAAAGAGGGGTCTTCTTTGGTGTTTTTTTTTGTACTGGGGATTGAACCCAGGAGCATTTAACCTCTGAGCTGCATCCCCTGTCCTTTTGAATTTTCTTGACACTGGTTCGAGCTAAGTTGCTCATGGCCTCATCGAGTTGCTGAGGTTGGCCTGGAACTGGCAATCCTTCTGCCTCAGCCTCCTCAGTCCTGGGATTACAGGCATGTGCCACTTCCCCCAGCCCCAGGAATTATTTTTAAATCATTTGGTATCAGTGTAACAAGGCCTTTTCTCCCTGAACTCTGTTCTGTTTAGAGCTACTCCCAAGCAGGGTTCTCCTCCTTTCCAGTCCGTCTTCTTTCCCTTTATGTTAGATCATTTGTCTCTAAAGGATGCTCTGTTCCAGACTCGGGATTCAATCAGTGTGAGCAGAGTGCAGTCGGTTCTGCGGTTCTGCACTCAGTTCTTGTGTACAAGTTCATGGGGTCCAATGGGGTGATGGCCATCTCCACTGCATTCAAAAAAAGAAAAAGAAGAAGAGGAATGCTCCTGTGAGCATATAATTAACTTTATCTGTTCGCTCTGGTGAAAGCTCACTTTTAATTACATGATTTGTCAATTTTTTCATTGAATGTCAAAGTCCATATGTGAGAGCCCCTGATGACAGCTTCCCTGCACAGCCCCAAGATAGTGTGTGTGGACAGGGTTATGATCTCAGCTGCTACCAGCCTCCCACCTGAATGCAGTTTTTTTTTTTTTTTTTTTTGTACCAGGGATTGAACCCTGGGTGCCTAACCACCAAGCCACATCCCCAGCTCTATTTTGTATTTATTTAGAGACCAGGTCTCACTAGGGTGCTTAGGGCCTCACTGAGTTGCTGAGGCTGGCTTTGAACTAGGGATACTCCTGCCTCTGCCTCCAGAGCCGCTGGGTATACAGGTGTGTGTCTCAGCACACTCCCACGATCCTGACTTTTCATATCACCTCTCAGGTATTCCTTTCTACTATGTAGATGATTATGTGTGCACGTTGTTACCCACAAAGAGACAAGCTATTAAAACACCCTCTGCAACACCACTTTCATTCTATGTGAAAAAGGTTTACGAAGGGAACCAAGGGAACTGGCACAGGGTCCACCCTTTAAAGTCAGCACTGACCCAAACCCACTCTCATCATCTTCTCCCAAATGTCACCTCTTCCTCGAGCCTTTCTGTGCCCTCTCGACCCCATGGGTGTGTTCATGTCCCCCCCTTGCCACCTCTGAATCATGATATCGAGCGGCATGTGGGTTCCTGCTGACACCATGGACTCACTGACCATTGCTCTGTCCTGCACCTTATGTCTCCATGAGCAGGACTGGCACAGTGTAGATCTCCACCAGCAGTGGGGTGGCATGAGGTCTGTCCCACAGTAGGTGGCTTCCAGGGATGGATAGAAAAAGCCAACCGGGGTTGTCACCCTGCATTCTCTGAGGTCCCAGGTCCTCCCAGTGCAGCGGAATTTCCTGCTGTCCTAACACTGCCACCAGGTGGTCAAACAGCCCTGCATGCTGACAGGATCCTCACACTTCCACAGTGCTGACCCTCTATGCCTCCCAAGCAGGTGCTCCTGTCAAGTCCCCAAGATACACGCTGTCATCAATACCTGCTTCCAATTGGGGTCCAGTGGCACATGCCTGTAAACCCACTCACCTGGGACCAAGGCAGGAGGATCCCTAGTTCAAAGTCAGTCTCAGCAAAAGGCTGAGAAACTAAGCAACTCAGTGAGACCTGGTCTCTAAATAAAATACAAAACAGGGCTTGGGATGTGGCTCAGTGCTTAAGTGCTCCTGGGTTCATCTCCCGTACTCGCCACCCCTGGCCCCACCAAAAAAAGCAGAATGGTCACAATGACCTACCAGTCGTTTGGATTATGATGGCCATAAATTACAATTAAATAAAAAAGGATTAACTTGAAGAGAATCTCTTGGACACACTGAAAAGGCACTGCATCTACCACCAGTGAATTCAGCAAATCTCAGACAAGAGAAAGAGAACATTTTCCTGCAGGGTCCGCGAGGGCTTGTGGGTGACTGGCTGGAAGGGTTGAGGGTTGCAGAGGTTTCTAACCAGCTGTGACCTTTGGAATGGGCACCAACTCATCCTCTGAAGAGCCCTAAGGGGAACGGGGAGCTCCCTCCGGGAACAGCCATCAGGGGACAGCAGAGCCCGGGAACCAGGCTACAGGGCCACTTGGGCACCCAAACTTCCAGTCTGGGTGGGCATGGCCACCTTGCAGCCCTTGCCTAGGGCCAGGGCACTGGCCGGTCCATGAACTTGGTGTGCAGCAGCCATTCTGGGCATTTTCTAAGTATCTCAGGAGGAAGATAGGAAGGAAACCACTCAGGAAAAGCAAAGTACATCCTTCCACACTCCTGCCCCCAGCAGTTATTTAAGTTACCAGCTAAGCAAAAGATCTAGATTTTAGATCCCGAAGTTCACAACTGTTAGGGCTGGAGATGAGGTGTCCCCCAAAACCTCCTATGCGTGCCCATGCAGGAATGTGCACAAGTGGATGACCAGCCAAGGAGCAGCCTAACTGGAATGGATGAAGGAAGGCAGGCAGGTCGGGGCATGGCTGCAGGAAGTAGGTCACGGGGCGTGTCCTTGGGGTAACAGTTTGTCCCAGTCCCTTGATCTTGCTGCCTCTGCTCCTGGGATGCCTTGAGCTGAGACTTTTTCCTCTACTGCACCCTTCCACCAGGATCTGCCTCACCTTGGCTCAGAGCTCTGGAGCACACTGACCAGGTACTGAGCCTTTGCAACCCAGAGGCAAAATAAAGTTGCCCTCCTCTAAATTGTTCTCCTTCTGGTCACAACCAGGAAACCCTGACATGAGGACCACTGCTGACACACATGTCGCTGGTTCCTGCCATAAGTTAGTCAACCATGTAATGATTGAAGGCCTATGTCTGTTCAATTCTATATCATAAGTCCTGGGGGGAGGCGCTGCTGGAGATGTGACCTTGGCCATCAAGACAGATGAACCAAACCTTCCTTTGAGAAATTCCAACTCCATGAATTCTTCAAAGTTAGGATGATACCAACAGGTGGGATTAGCTGGGGTTTTTTTTGTTGGTGTTTTGGTACCAGAGTGGAACCCAGGGGTGCTCAACCACTGAGCCAGAACCCCAGCCCTTCTTTAAGATTTAGAGACAGGCCCTGGCTGAGTTCCTGGCTGAGTTGGTGACACTGGTCTTGATCTTGAAATTCTATATCAGTCTCTCAAGTCATTGGAGCTATAGGTGTGAGACCTGGCCCATTAGGTATTTTTATAAGAACATGTATCATCAGTTTAAGCAATAAGCCAGTATTCTTGAACAGGTCAAGACACAGAAAACATATATTTGAACCACACCTCCATCTAAGACTTTGTGACATCCTCATTCTGATTTCCTTGGTAGATTGACTAGTTTCAGCTTGCAGGAAATACGTTCTTTTGCGTTATTTCTTATAGTAGCCAAAAAATAATGATATTGACATCTAACTTGCATTTAGCACTTTCCATGTGCCAGGTGCTTGTTAGGAATGCCTGACCTAGGAAGCCATTTGATTCATATGACAAACCTATGAGAGAGATACTTTATTTAGACTATTTTATGTGACTACAACAAAATGCCACAGACTGGATAATCTATAAAGAAGAAGAACATCTTTCTATTGTTTCTGCAGGCTTCGATCAAGGTGCCTGCCTCTGGGGAGGGCCTTCTTGCTGCATCACAATGTGGTGAATAGCATCATCCCCAGGTCAGAAAGCAGGCTTAGCTCTACTGTCCTCCTCTTATGAAACCACCAACGCCATCAGGGGACACCACACTTCTGACTTCATCTAACACTCATTACTTCCTAAAGGCTCCACCTCCAACTAGCATCAATTTGTGATTTTGGGGGTGAGTTTTCCAACGTCTGAAATTTTGAAGAACACATTTAAACCGAAGCACTATAATGATTCCCTGTAGCAGAAGTTCAGAGAGTTTAAGTACCAAGCACGGCCACACAGCTAATACACAACACAGTAGGATGTGAACTGAGAACATCTGGATCCTGACTCGAGGTAGCTGGTCATAACATCTTCCTGATATCAAATATTGATGACACACTCCTCCAAAGAAAAGGAAACTTCCAGCAGGAGTGGGGTGTACACCTGCAATCCCAGCAGCTCAGGAGGTTGATGTAGGAGGATGGTGAGTTCAAGGTTGGCCCCAAGAACTTAGCAAGGGCCTAAGCATCTCACTGAGACCCAGTCTCTAAAAGAAAAGAAAATGGGCTGGGGATGTGGTTCAGTGTTTAAGTGACCCTGTGTTCAATCAATGGTACCAAACTAAATAAGTAAATAAAATAACCAAATAAAAAAACTTCCAGAGAGGATCAAAGCACTGCCCCTCTTCTGAGACTCTACCTTCAATCATGGGTGATCCGTGGCTGCCCCGGACTTGGCTTCCTCTCTCCATTTCTGAGGAAATGCCCAGTCATGTCATACCACCTTGACGTCTCAGAGCAGTCAGAATTGCTTTGCTGTTTGACTTGGGTTTTTCCTGAAAGAGCATCGCGGCAATCCTAACCTTTTCCTTTCTGGGCTCTGTCAATAAACCAACGCTTCTGTCACTTTTTCTAAAAATCCAATTGAAAATGTGTCATTTAATAATGAATCACCCAGGTGGCCCAGACTGAAAACCTCTGTCATCCGCCTCCCATTGCCCAAGGAGCTGGGCCAGGTGGTGAGACAGCTCCTCCTCTGTCCCTAGAACTCCTCCCACATCTTTGCCTCCATCTCTGGAGCAGCTCAAAGAGCTATTTGGCCCCCGCTTGCAGGTCTCCAGCCCCTGCCTCCCAGAGTCACTGCCAGACCCAGCTTCCAGAGCCTGGCCCAGAGCAGGAGGGACAGAGGGGCGGTGCAACAGAGCAGAGGAGCTGCCCAGGAGTGGAGGCTGCTGCCTTCCCTCTCTGCTGGGGGAGAAGGCTGT
This sequence comes from Sciurus niger, assembly GCA_020740815.1. NCBI lineage: Eukaryota > Metazoa > Chordata > Mammalia > Rodentia > Sciuridae > Sciurus > Sciurus niger. The sequence goes on from JAHUXG010021779.1 coordinate 47,860, forward strand.
GGGTGGGTGGCCTCTCAGGGAGGAGGAGGCTGAGAGCCAGGGAGCAGAAAACCCAAAGCCCCATCCTGGCAACCGGGGACCATGCAGGCCACCTGGACAACAGTTGGTCAGGGACCACTGGGGACACTGATGAGCCTGGGTTGCAGTGCAGCAGCACAGTGTTGAGACACTGCAGGTTCTGAGCAATTCCCTCGGCAGCCTCCATGTCCTCCTATGTCACTGACTTGGGCCCATCAAGCCCGGGGACAGCAGGGCAGCCACGTGTGCAGTGGGATCTTCTGCACTGCTCTCCTCCGGGCAGGGTCTTGACCTACTCTCCTTCAGCTGACAGTGTGGTCATGGGTACAGTGTTAGTTCCAGCCTCATCATTGATGAGACACAGTGACCATACCTAGAGTGCCATTGAGGAGACTCCCTGAGACAGCGTCTTTTGTTTGTTGAACTGTTCCTTCCAGGCGCGGTGGCAAACTCCTCTCCGTTCAGTTACTCAGGAGGCTGAGGTTGGAGGATGCTAGTTCTACAGCAGTCTCAGCAAAGGAGAGAGGCCCTTCTTAATTGAGCAGAGGCCCATTCTCAAAGCAGAGAACAAACAGGGCCAGGAGGGGCCGTGGTTAAGTGCATTTGGGGTCCATCCCTGGGACCCAGAAGAACACAGAACAGAAGAAGCAAACACAGTGTTTTCTTCTTGGGAAAGAAGCTCTTTCATGGTCTGAGAGAGGAGTGGAGAAATCCTACTTCTGATTCTTTGTTGGGGAGAGTGTGACTTGGTTCCAGCTCTGAATCTTTAGTGACTAATTGACCTGCGAAAAGTTACTTGCACTGAACTTCAATAAGAGGATGAGAAAATAGGAAGCTGCCTCAGTTGCTGGGTTGCCAGGTGTGAGGTGGGTGGAGGCTCAGGACCTGGCACAGGAAGATGAAATGGCCAGGAGGGCACGGATGTTCCCTCAGTCCCTGTGGTACTCAGAATGGAGTGTGGCCTGTCGTCCTCGCTCCCTCCTCTCTGTGACTAGTTCTTCTGTGTGTTTGTGAGTGACCAGTCTGTGACCCCAGCATTAGAGGCTACCCAGGTGATACAGGTGAGTGATGACCACACACCTGAGGAGAAGCTCAGAGCACATGGCAGAAGGACCCTGCAAGACATGTGGGCAGCTAGGGAGGCCCTGCAAGCTCAAATGGCTCATCCAGTGTCATGCAGAGACACCAGGGAGGGGAAGGGTCTGAACCCATCTGCCTCCCACTCCTGCGAAGCTGCTCCCTAGGCCTTTGCAGAGCATGGAGGGAGGGTGTGTGGGTCAGCCACTCTCACTTGTGTCACAGGCCAGGGGAGTGGGCAACTCCAAAAAGGCTCCCGTTTTGTGGAACTGCCTCAGGTAAGGGGACCCCAGGAAGTGACCTCACTTCCTGTCAATGGAACAAAGAGAACTTGGAACCCTGGTAGCCAGACACCCAGACACCGGGCACAGCCCAGTCTGTTCAGTTGTGTGGAGAGAGCGATCCAGAGCCATGAGCTCTTGCTGTCTCCCGACGGGTTGCTGTGCAAACCTCAGGAAGGCCCTGAGCAGGGGCCTGTCCCGAATGTGGAGGTGCTGGTTCAGTGTCTGGCTCCCTCCACTCTTTCAAAGGTTTAGGAGGAACTGGAGAATGAGACACTGCAGCCCAGGGCAGGTGAGCTTAGGCTAGCACCCCACTCTGAACCTGTGTTAGAGACCCCAGTGCCTCACGGCTTTGTGCATATCTATCTGTGTGTGTGTGTGTGTGTGTGTGTGTGTGAGAGAGAGAGAGAAAGAGAGAGAGAGAGACAGAGAGAGAGAGACAGAGAGAGAGAGAGAGAGAGAGAGAGAAAGTGAGAGAGAGAGAAGAGGATGTCTTTGGATCTCACTTCATGATCCGCCAGCAAATTTGTAGGTTGCCAATTTTTCCATGGTGAAGTGTCCCATTTGGTGCCCACACTAGGAGGAACAGAGCAAAGCTGTGCCAGGGGACATGTCCAGCATGGTGCAGACATTCAAGGTGTGACCCGTGTTTCGGTGGGTTTGTCTTCACAGGCAAGGTTGGGGGCCTGGAGGCTGGAGGGGAGAGGGCAGGGTCTCAAGCACCAGGCAGGGGTCCACCCTGTCCACTTCCGCAGAGTAAAGGGACATTCAAAGGGGAGGAAAGGTAGCAGTGAACACAATCCGATATCAGCCTCTGAGGGGAGGTGGACCCAGGTGGGAAGGAGTGCTCTGTCATCAGCTGGGCAAACGTCCACCCCTGGTGACCTGGTGCTGTCAAAGATGTGGGAATGACTCCTTCAGACCTGGCTGTGTGAATGTAAGTCACCATGACACTTACCTATGGATAGCTATTACAACGGAAAGAGACCTCTTCTGTTGAGAACAAGGAAGGAATGGAGTGGGCTTTGCCTTGTCTCCTCCTGAACCTTCCACCTCTAGCTTCTTGGTATCTGCAACTGCTGCCACCAGAGAGGGAGGAGAATCCATTCCAAGACCTGTGTACATGGTTCTTGCCCTCCACAGTCCCAGGGACCCGCCCCCTCCAGCATGTGTGGGAGGCCAGGCATCACTGAACCCCATCACTGTGGAAGGACATACCACAAGGACCACCCTGTCTGGGTTTGGGCAGGACCAAGGAGAAGGAGCCCTGGCAGGTTGGCCTCAGGCTGGGGCCCAGTGCTCTGAGCTTCTCCCTGGGCCTGTTCTCAAGCTGTGAGGCCTCAGGAAAACAGCTTCCACATTTGGGAAGAAAAGAAAAGTGTGGATCAATTCTGATAGGGTCCCTGATCACCATGGAGCCACACAGGGACCACTGGGATGCATGTGGGGACCTGGTCATGGAGACATAGAGGAAGAGGGTGGTGGGTCCATTCATCTCTCAAGGTAGCCTGTCACTCAGGAGGAAGGAGACACACCTCCCAGGCCTTGGGGCTCCGTGACTCTCTGAAGCTGGTCAATCTCACCAGGCACCTAGGAGGTAAGGGGTCTGATTTGTAAGAGGTGACAACTGCCTGGCCTTCTCTAGGTATGGAAACCTCAGGGCACAAGAGGAGAAGGAGCAGCTTAAAGTGAAAAAGTGAGTGGTGTTTAGTCAGAGAGGGAGGGTCCCCTTCTCCTGATTGGGCACTTGAGAGGCTGATGTAGAGGAGGCTGGGCAAATCCAGGTCCACCCTGCTGTGACTCCCAGCAGAGGGCTTTGCCTGTAGCAGGACACAGAGGGGAGGGTCAGGGATCTTAGGAGCAGAGGACTGGCCGGGGTCACAGAGCCAGGCCCTGTAAGGACCCCATCAACATGGCCGATACCTCCAGAGCACCCACACTCACCCGAATGGAGACTGGATACAAACTGAGGGACCACCGGCCACACACACCCCTCAGGATCACCCTCCTTTGCCCAGTTCCCCTGGGGGCTGACAAGCCCCGCTGAGGGAAGCCCATTATGCAGGGGGCATTGGGAGGGTCCAGCCTGAGGACACTGGGATGGATGATAGTGTGAGGAAGCCTTGTGCTGTTCCCACAGGAATTGGTTTTTGTTCTGAGCCTCACAAGCCTGGTGGAACTGGTCTGAGAAGACACCTGCCATGGGACAGGAGCTGCCTTACTCAGGGCAGGAGCTGGAAGCAAACGGGAAAGGCCCAGGGCAAGGCAGTCATGTTGGGCTCTTTCCTTCTGCAGCTGCAGTGCCACCAGAAGTGCCTCCAGCAGAAGAACCCCAGTTTCCAGCGACAGAGCTCACAGCCATACCCACTGAGCTGGGGGGAGATCCACCATCGAAACTGGAGAACAGATCCACCGGCGCACCATGAGCAGAGGGAGCTCCAGGGCCTCCAGGGGTCCCCGGGACACCTGGGGCCCAGGAGGCAGCTCAGCTGCCAGTCACCAGCCCGGAGGACGTTCACCCCTGCTTTTCTGGGACTGTGGAGGGCAAGAACCATGTACACAGGTCTTGGAATGGATTCTCCTCCCTCTCTGGTGGCAGCAGTTGCAGATACCAAGAAGCTAGAGGTGGAAGGTTCAGGAGGAGACAAGGCAAAGCCCACTCCATTCCTTCCTTGTTCTCAACAGAAGAGGTCTCTTTCCGTTGTAATAGCTATCCATAGGTAAGTGTCATGGTGACTTACATCCACACAGCCAGGTCTGAAGGAGTCATTCCCACATCTTTGACAGCACCAGGTCACCAGGGGTGGATGTTTGCCCAGCTGATGACAGAGCACTCCTTCCCACCTGGGTCCACCTCCCCTCAGAGGCTGATATCGGATTGTGTTCACTGCTACCTTTCCTCCCCTTTGAATGTCCCTTTACTCTGCGGAAGTGGACAGGGTGGACCCCTGCCTGGTGCTTGAGACCCTGCCCTCTCCCCTCCAGCCTCCAGGCCCCCAATCTTGCCTGTGAAGACAAACCCACCGAAACACGGGTCACACCTTCTGATTTTTGTGACTCCATGGTTAACAACCTTCAGAGCTTTGATTCTCCTGAGAGCCGTGCTCACTGATGGTGGTTCCAGGAGGGCCAGCTACTGAACCCACCTCCCTCCTCCAGCCGTGCACTGTGGGCCTGTGCTGGAGTGAGCCCTGTCCCCATCTGTGGTCCCTGGAAGGGTTAGTTCTCTACAGTCCTTCCTCACCTGCCTTCTTTTTCAGAGATGAACTGGGGACTCTCAGAACCTTTCCCCTTGTAGGTCACATCTTCAAGCCACCTTGAGGACAGCAGCAGTCACTGGTGTCCGCCTGGACTGCCCTGTGTGCACACAGTGATGTGGAATCCACTTTCACAATATGATTTCCCATGGAAAACGGGTCTGTTTCTTTATATATTAGTGTTTGGGTTATTTCTTCCAAATAGATTTTCGGATTCTAATGTAGGCTATATTTCTTTCTTGCCAATCTATTAATAAGATTCTTTTCATTTTTATTAAATTTTTTAGTATAATAAGTCATTGAGAATTTTGTTCGAAATGAGAATTTTTCATAGTTTAGAAGAGAAACACTCTCAGTGAAAGCTACTGTTCCTTGCACATTTGCCTTCTTTGTATATGGAAACTCTCATAATAAGCAGTGGCCGGGTTTATGTGTTATAAAATCATACCATCTAGGAAGAAAGGACCAGCAGCCTTCTGCTCCCTCACTGTGCCCCCAGAGCTTCGTGTGTGGACAGGGCCCAGTGAACTGAACTTCGCCCTCCAGGATAGAGTGGCAGGCCACGTGGGCACTCAGCCTGTGTCTACCCCATGCTTTAGCAAATGTGCTTCATAAGTTTTAACAGTTTCCTTCCATTCCTATTGAACTGAGTGTGTTTTTGTTTGGGATGGATAAACATCAGCCTGTGAAGCTCTCCTCACCCCTCCTTTGTGAATTTATTATAAAATGTGTCTTTCTCACCTCGCAGCCCCAGCCCGCCTGCAGCCTGAGGAGCACAGGGTGCCCTGTGCGTTCCACACTCCCACCCCCGGGGGACAGGACTGCTGGCACCTGAAAACCCTCTTCCCTGCCTCACCTGTGAGCAAGCGTCCCTCTCAGACCAGACTGGCCAGCTCTCCACACTTAGGCTGAAGATGTCCCTCCTGGGACTCCTCTCCCCAGGTCACCCTGTGGTCTTCCTGTTTCCACAGGCTGAGTCCTGCTGAGGAGGTGGTGTCCCTGAGGCAGTCACCTCCTCTGGCTACTGGCCATGGAGGGAGCAGTGTGCCCCTCAGTCCAGCCACAGGTCCCACGTGTGCTCCTAGCATGGCTGCAGGCTGCATCCTGCACCTGGCTCTGGTGGCTCTGAGGCTCCAGGATTTGCTCCTGACACACCCACTCAGGTCTTTGCCCATCCTCACTGCGCAGTGGGCTTTCTCTCAGGCACTCCTTCATACTTAAGGGCTCCATTGCCTGCTGACTGGTGGCTCCCGTTGGCCGACAGCTGCCCTCTGACCTCAGTGCTCAAAGTCCCAGTGGACGGTGCCTCTTTGGATGGTGGTCTCCACCAGCCCTGGACTCATCTGCCTGGTCCCTTTCTCACTCTCTGGGTGTCCTCCCACCTCTTTAGGGCAACAGTGCTGATTTCCATGTTGTCCTGTTTACCCTTCTCTACCCTTCCAGTTGCCTCTGTGAGGTGCCTGTTGACCTCAGACCCATCCCCTGTCCAGCAGGCAAGGATGTTCCCCTGAGGTACTCCACAGGCTGTGCAGGGTCTGAGCCTCTCCCCGGGGCCTCACCACCTGCACCCATCCATGTGTCTGGTGTCACGCTTCCATAGGGGCAGCAGGCATGGTGGGCATCCCAGCTGGGGTCCACACTCCGTCCATCGAGGTTCACAGCCTGCACTCTAGTTTAGTTCTGCCTCTGCTGCCACTAGGAGCACCCTGGCTCAGGGACAGCAGCATCACCACCATTCTCCAGTGAGACAAGGGAATCCTCGACCATCATCCTTTATAGCACATTCCAGTCCCTGACCTTCTACATGTGGATATTGGTTTCAAATCAGCTTGTGAAGGTCCCAAAAAGAGACCATGCAGTGACAATGTGCTGTATGTGCAGGTCCATCTAGCCTGGGGTGACCGCTGTGCAGCATCTGCCCAGCCTAAGGGGAGCCTATGCCTGGGTGACCCAGCGGGGACACAGCAAGCACCACCAGAAGGAGATATGACCATGCCAGGGCTGCCCACCACAGTCCGAGCCTCAGTTTCCCATTAGCAGATGGCAGACCCGTTCCCTTTTCTGCCCTTGTGAAGATGAAGGAGGACCCAGTGGGCACTGCAGACCCAGGCTTCTCACCAGTCTTGTGTCGAAGCACCTGGTTGGGTGCTGCCTGGGGTTCCTGAGCTGCCCTCCACCGAGCAGAACACCCAGTGCCAAGAGCCTTTTCTCCTCGCAGCCTTGGAGTGATGTCCCCTTCCTTGGGTCCAGGTCTGCTCCACTTGTCTTGCAACCTGGGAGAGCAGCACCCGCTTCCCATTGGCACTTGGCTAGGCCCTTGCCAGAGGCAGGCTCCAGGCAGCCAAGGTCCCCTGCAGACTGAAGTAGCTAAAGGCAGCAGGCCGCCACCGGGCGGTGGCTCCACACAGTGCAGGTGCAGCATGGGCAGCTCTCTCAATCCCTCCATGTCCACCTAGGTGTCCACAGTGCCATGCTTCTAGGGACCTGGAGGGCGCCTCCCACACTTGAGCTCTGAGCATGACCCAGCCCAGTTCCTGGGCATGGCCAACCTTCCAGCACCTGTGGAAGCCTCTACTGTATTTGTGATGCAAATTTTTTTCATTGCATTATAATTATTAATTAGCAATAAAATTTCATGCCAAGCAGGGCACAGTGGCACATGCCTTCAGTCACAGTAGCTTGGGAGGCAGAGCAGGAGGATCATGAGTTCAAAGCCAACCTCACCAAAAGTGAGGTGCTAAGCAACACAGTGAGGTCCTGTCTCTAAATAAAGTACAAAATAGGGCTGGGGATGCAGCTCAGTGGTTATGCACCCCCGAGTTCAATCCATGGTACCAAAAAGAAATAAAAAAAAGAGAGAAGAAAAATTTCATGTTGAGTCATGGATAGTGGCAAGTCAAACCTTGTGCCAGGCTCTGCCACCCTCCGCATTGTGTAGCTGCAGACAAAGTCCCCAGCAGAGCCGGAAAGTTCTGTGGGGGAGTTCACACACACACACACACACACACACACACAGACACACACACACACACACAGACAGACACACACACACACACAGAGTCAACACTAGAGAAGGTGAGATAGAAGCTCCTGGGAATGAGGCCCAGGAAGTACACTGAGCATGCTGGGTACTCAGAGGAAGCTGCCTTCCCTGGGGCAGTGCCCCTGAAGGTTAGGGATGGAAGATCCTGGGTCAGACAGAGTGGTTGTCTCTGGAAATTTTATCCCATTTGGACCTCACATTCCTCAGATTTGAAAAGGGCCAGCAGCCTGCTCCCAGGGTGGTAGGAACACAAACTGAATGTGCCAGCCTGCGAGCCCCCTGCCCGCCTTGTTCTAAAGTAAGGGCAACAGCCATTCATCTGTGGAAGACACAAGGCGGAACTGCACGGGCGGAGTGTTCACGTTCAAGAAGCATGTTCATCTCTTCCAGAGTCTAACGCAGGCTGGGTGGAGGCTCAGTGGTAGAGCACTTGCCTAGCCTGTGTGAGGCCTGGGGTTCCATCCTCAGCACCACAGGAAAAAGTAAATAAACAACCAAATAAATCAATGAATAAGATAAAGCATCATGAACCCAGAGGTTCTTCACCCTGAGCTGCTTCTCCACACTGTTGGTATGTTTCTTTTGAGAGGATCTCACTGATTTTCCAATGCTGCCTATAAATGTGAATCCCTGCCTGACTCCTCAAGATGCTGCAAGGCAGGCCTGTGCATAGGCCCAGCTACGTGGAACTTGTCATAGGACTTGAAACTGGGCCTTGTCCTTTGGGGTGGAGTCTCAGTGAGGGTCACTGTTCAAAGTGATTCATGCACATTGGATGCTGGGAAGGTCCTGGGAACACCCACTGAAGTCTCCATGAGCCAGGGAGCATCTTCAGGGCTAGGCCTTTGAGGACCACCCTTGCAAAGGCCCTGGGATTGTCAGACTCAGAGCCCCAGGCCTGCCTGACTGGAGGCAGATGCTGCGGGAACCACCCAGATGTACCACCGACACATGGCCTCAAAAAAGACAGCCCACATCATTGTGTCCTAGAGGTACATGCAGCTCTCAGGGCAGGGCATGACTCAGGCATGAAGAGGTGACTTGCAGATCCTGTGACATCCTACAGGTAGCATGCCTTAAAGTGGGATCTCAGCCCAGGACACTGCCACGCTGGGGTGGAGACAGGACTCCAGGAGAGGAGGAGACCTGGAAGACACAGTCTGCCCAGCTGAGGGAACAGTGGCAGAGACCAGAGTCCATGCAGCAGTCTGTCTGCCAGGGTCACAGCAGAGGGAACGCCTCTGTCTCATTGTGTCCCTGCAGGGCCCTCTTCCCTCCACAGCAGGCACTGCAGTGCAAACTCTGACGTCTGCCAAATGGGCATGAAATGCGTGTCCCCATTACACAGATAGGGAAACTGAGGCTTGCTAATGCTCCCCTCCACCAAGCAGATGACAGAGCCAGGGTCTGAATGCTAGTCTGAGAGGCTCAGTGGGGCCCAACTGATGAGGGGGTTGCACGAAAGGCCATGCCCACCCCCTGCACTGCACTTCCATGGTCTGCTCCTCATGTCCACAAGTCAAAAGTGCATTTAGGACCCTGTTACAGTGTCAATGGGAATGTCCCCGACAGGCACTAGTGTTGAAGACCTGTCCCCTCTGCAGCAGTGCTCAGAGGCGGAGCTCTCAGTAAGTGATTGGGTCACAAGGGCTCTGACCTCATGGGTGGATCAATCCTTTGATCAGTTTGTAGGTGAATGATGATTGACAGGTGGTAAAACCACAGGAGATGGGATCTCATTGGAGTAGCCAGTCATGGGGCACACACCCTGGGGACCACAGCTTGTACCTGCCCTTCCTTTCCTTTTCCTCTCCCTCCCTCCCTCGCTCCCTGCTTGTCACAGGCCTATTTGTTCTTTGGCAGCTTCCCTGAGATACCCGTGGCCCTGCCCATGGGACTTCTCCCCTTTTCATTCCTGGGACTTGCATCAGGACAGACGGGGAACACGGGGAGGTGACAGAGGAACTGAGCAGCTGTTGTCCTCACCAGGCAGAATGGAGGAAGCAAAGAGGCAGAATGAAGCGGCAGGTGACGAGTAAAGGATTTATGGGTAAAGAAATGTTGTCGAGCCTGAGACTCGATTGTTCTTGAGGACAGGTTACCAGAGAAGAAAACAGGCATGGAGTCCCCAACCCCAAACCAAACCACTACAGGGGGGGCCTAAGATAGAGGAGGATCGCAGAGCAAGTCTTCAGCTGGATCACTTGCAAACATCTGGAAAGGCAGCAAGATTTAAAGCCTGATGGGAGCAGCAGGGTCCCTGACACACCCAGGTGTAACCTGCATTTTCCTGTGTGGACCTATGTCCCTTGGTCACTGTCCCTGACTAAACTGGAACACAGCAGAGGACAGCGAGCTACCTGAACAGACAGCAACTGTCTGTTCATGGCACTTGTGACAGGAAAGTACCGGGCACAGTAGATGCTCCCTAAGTAAAACACACTCTATATACTGGAAAGAATGAATGGAATATTACTCAGTCACATAAAGAATGACTTTATGACTTTTGCTGGTAAATGGATGGATCTGGACACTATTATCCTAAGCAAAATAAGCCAATCCCCCTGCCCCTGTCAAAACAAAAACAAAAACAAAGATCAAATATGCTGTGGAAGCTATCCCACAAATATCAAATATGCCATGTGAAAGCTAATCCACATAAGGTGGGGGACAGAAGTTCAGTAGATTAGCCCAGGGGAATGAAGGGAAGGGAGTGGAGCAGGAACAGGAGAGACAGTGGGATGCATGTGACAGAACTGTCCTACCTTCACATGTGAATGTGGCACAGTGAATCTCCACGTCATGTACAACCACAAGGGTGGGATCCTAATTAGAATAAGATGTATTCATCATCTGTTCAGTATAGCTTCCAGACAGGATTTGGTTGCTTATCAATCACATATGCATGTTGAAACTGATTACAGAAAGGGAACTTAGTAAAGAGAAAATAAATTAAAAATATTGATTTGTTTGACCCAAAGTGTTAGCACATATAGTAATTTACCTATATTGTTTTCTATTCAAGACTAATTAGTAGGTGTGACAGATGTAGCATGTGGCAGGCAACATACATTCTACCACCCTATTATCACAGATAGGAAAGCTAAAAGCTAGACTGCATAGCAGCTAGGATTCTGGAAATGATTTAGGATAGGCTTATCAGATACACGAGTGAGATCTCAGAAGGAAGAAGTGAGGTGGAAGGGGCAAATCTCATACTTCTGCAGGCAAGCATCATTCAATCAATAGTTTTGTGCAGCAGCAGCAGCAGCAGCACCAGCAGTGGATAGACCTACTTTCTTGCATTCCGACCCTGTTGGTGGATCATAGTTATTTTGGAACTACTCTGTTGGTGGCCAGATTTGAGGTGTGGAATTAGGACTTGTTCTAAAAATCAACACATCTAGAGTCTACTTAGAATAAATACAGTCTCATTTATCTAGCTATAATGGATTCTATTCCCAGCAACTGAACTCAAAATAAAATATCAAAAGACACAAAATTCCTCCACAAGGGTAGAAAACATGATATATATTAGTTTATACTACTAGCCCACAATGAAGTGCCATTTTATTTGATAATTATGATAGTCTACTCTACTCAAGGATACTCAAACTTTTTGTTTTTGCTTTTGTTTTTTTGAGGGCAGAGGTCTTGCTATGTAGTCCAAACCAAGCCTCATACTCCAGAACTCAAGTGATCCACCACATTCAGCCTCCAGATGATCTGGGATTTCTGGCATGGGCTACCATACTTGGCCAAACTTCAGTTTTTTGCCAAATTCATATATACCCTCTACTTAGGCAAAAATATTTGTGATCTTTTGGTGTGATCCTTCTAAAAATTCTTGTTGGTACTCCTGGAATATGAATAACATGGATTAACCCTCCTAATTCTCTTCAACCAGCCCTCACCCAGCAGCTACTGGGAGCTGAAGCCCTTTTCATTTGCTCACATAGCACACCTGAGAATTCTGAGTAGTGTAATCCATCCCTTTTGGTCAGGAATCATGCAGATTATCCTCACAACTGCAGGCCACATACTCACTATGCAACTCTCAGGATTCTGGGTACTGAACTCCATTCCTCTGTTAGTACCCCATGCAAAGGATTCAGCAAGCTGCACATCACATGCTCACCGGGCTCAATGTAGCTTTTGGCTAGTGCAGCCTTATCCTTCATATACAGCCTCAACCAGATGCTCCCCAGGCACCCTGGAGATTATGGGTAGTGCACTCAATTCTTCTTATGAAGCCCTCATGCAGAGGCTCCTAGGAACTGATGGTCACATGATCACCACATCCCCCTGAGAATTCTGGGTAGTGTATCCAATCCTTCTTATGTGACACTCACCCAGAGGATCCAGGGAGCTGCAAGTTACATTCCAATCATAAAATACTGAGTATTCTAGATAGTCCAGACTATCCAAGTTGTGCAGCCCTCACAGAGAGAGACTTCTGGGAGCTGCAGGCCACATGCTCATAAGTCATGCTCAGGATTCTGGATAGTACTGTCAACCACTCCTGTGCAGGCCTCATGTAGAGGCTACTGGAAGCTGAAGGCCACATACTCACCAAAACCCCATGAGGATAATGGGCAGTGTGACCCATACTTCTTGTGTGATCCATACCCAGAGGCTTCTGAGTACTTCCGTGTTACCACACAACCCTGAGGATTCTTGGTAGGGTAACCCATCACACCTGTGTAGAACCCACCCAGTGACTCCCAGGAGGTTTGGGCCACAGGCTCTCCAGGCACCCTCTGGATTCTTGGCAGTGTATCTCCAGCTTCCTGTGGAGCCCTTACCAAGGGATTGCAGTGAACTGCATGCTACAGTCTCCCTATATAGCACACAGTATTATGAGTAGTGCAGCCCATCCTCCATTGCACCTTTCACCCAAAGACTCAAAGGAGCTGCCGGCAACATGCTCACCACAAAACCCTGAGGATTCTGAATAGTGTAGCCCATTCTTCCAGTGAGGCCCTCATCCAAGTACTCCTGGGAGTGCAGGCCACCTGTTCACCAGTTCTTCTGAGATTTTAGAATAGAGCAGCCAATTCTTCCTTGGAAACCTCATCCATAAGCTTCTGGGACCTGGAGTCCACATGCTAAGCACCCATCCCTGAGGATTCTGGATAGTGCAGTCCATCTCTTCTATGTGGCCCCCATAGGGAGTCTCCTGGGATCTGCAGGCCACATACTCATAAGGCACCCCTGAGGATTGTGGTCAGTTTAACTCATTCTTCCTTTGCAGACCTCACTCAGAGTCTACTGGAGGCTGCAGACAACATGTCCATAAGGCATACTTAGGTTTATGGGTAGTGCTACACATTTTTCCATTGCAGCCCTCAACTAGAGTCTTCAAGCCACATGCTCACCATGCAGCCCTGAGGATTCTGAGAAGTACCCAACATCTCTCCTGTTCAGACCTCACACAAGGCTCCTGGGACCTGAAGGCCATAGACTCCCCAACCAACCCTGAGAATTCTGGGTATCATAACCTATAATTCCTGTGTGGCCCTCACCCAGAGGCTCATGGAAGCTAGAAGACACATGATCACCCCATATGATTGAAGATTCTGGGTAGTGTAACACATCCCCTCTCTTTGGCCCTGACCCAGAGGATGTTGAGTGCTGCAGGCCACAGACTTACCATGAGTCCTGAGGATACTGGTTAGTGTAGCTCATCCTTCCTTTGAAGCCCTCACCCAGATGATACTAGCAGCTGAATTCCACATGGTCACCACACACCTCTGAGGATTCTGGATAGTGTAACACCGTAAACCAAAATCCCTAAAACAAAGTCTCCTGGAGATGCAAGCCATATGCTTACCTAGCACAATGAAGATTCAGATATTGCAGTCAATTCTTCTCTTGTGGCTATAAGCAAGGGATTCTGTCAGCTGCACCACACCATGGTGTGTGCTCACCACAGCCATGATGACTCTGAGTATTGTAGCACATCCCTCCTGGGCAGTCCTCATTCAGAGGCTCCTTGGAGCTGAAGGTCACAGGTTTATACGTCACCACTGATTAATGTGGGTAGTTTAACTCATCCTTGTTGTAGAACCCTCTCCCAGAGGTTCTAGGGACCTGTGGGCCACATGATCACTACACACCCCTCAGGATTCTGGTTATAAAGCTCATCCGTCCCGTGAACCCCCCCCCCCCATGCACAAGCTCTAAGGAGATGCAGAACACATGCTCACTACACACTCTTGAGTATTCTGGGTGGTGCAGCCCATCCTTCCAATGCAGCCCTCACCCAGAGTTTCCAGGAGCTGTATGCCACCTGCACATGAAGCACCTCTGAGGGTTATGGGCAGTGTAACCTATCCTTCCTTGACAGACTTTACCCAGAAGATCAAGGGAGTTGCAGGTAACATGCCTTCCACAAAACACTGAGAATTCTGGGCAGTGCAGACCATTTTTCCTTTGCAATCTTCACCCAGTAGCTCCTGAAAGCTGCAGGCCACATGCTAACAACTCACCCCTGAGGATTCTGGGTAGTTGATTGCATATCATTTGTGCAGGCCTCACACAGAGGCCATTTTGTGCTGCTGGCCACATGATCACAACACATCTCTCAGGATTCTGTATTGAGTAGCCCAACTCTCCTGAGTGCACCTCACACAGAGGCTCCTGGGACCTGCAGACCACATACTCTAAGGCACCACTGAAGACTGCGGGCAGTGTAAACCATCCTAACTAGTCAAATATCATCCAAATTATCCAGGGAGCTTCAGGGCACATGCTCACCAAAAACCTCCAATAACACTGGGGAATAAAGCCCATCCTTCCTTTGTAGGCCACACCCATAGGCTTCAGGGAGTTCAGATCACATGCTCACCATGCACCCTTGTTGATTCTGCATAGTGCAGCCCATCTCTACAATGCAGTCTTCACACAGAGGCTCCTGGGAGCTGTAAGCCACATATTCATAAGGCACCCTGAGGACTCAGGTTAGTGCAGCCAATTCTTCCTCTGCAGCCCTCACCCAGAGGCACCTGGGAGCTCCATAACCCATGCTCATCACAATCCCCTGAGGATTCTATCAGTGTATCCCATTGCTCCTGTGTGGGCCTCATGAAGATGCTTCCAGGAGCTAAATGCCACATGCGCATCATACATCGCTGAGGCTTCTGGTTAACCCATCCCTGTTGTGAAACTGCACTCCGAAGATCTAAACTTCCAAAAAGACTAAGCCCCACATCAATGGGATAAGATTTCCCTTCACATCCTCTAGGTCAGTCGCCATGATAGTGCATCCCTTCATACTGACAAAAATGACTCCTGGAACACGCACAGAGGGTAGTGGATTGCTGACCTTGCTCATGTACCATCCAGGAGCCTACTGTCTGGTTGACTAATTCCTCCTTTCACAGGTCTATGAGGCAGCCTGGGCTGGGTATTGTTGTTGCCATATATAGGCAGAGGATATTCCATCTTCTTTTATTCTGGGAGGGTAAAGAGTTAAAGACCTAATAAATGTACCAATATTAATTTTTCCTTTTAAATCATTTTTATTCTGATCATTTCCTTTCTTCCAACTTTTTTTCCCCTTTTTGAGGACCCTCAGTGATACTGTTCTATTTTCAGGCAATTTTAATATAAAGGAATGTTAAATAGAGAGTTATTCCTGTGCTTGTGATTTGTCATTGACTCTTCAAAAGGAAAGTTTTTGAAGACATGAGGCTACTCTCAGCATCAGTGATTGACAGCTCTTGGTTGGACCTATTTTACTGACCTTGAACTTAGAGGTGTGATGTGCAGAATGTGTCAGTACTGTGATATAAAGAGACTTTGGGGTGATAGAACACACTAACATCATTGACAAGAATGAAGTATGTAAAAGAAATTGCTGATATTCAGATCTGTCCCTAAGATGTAACAGTCCTGATTCTGAATTTTAGGAGAGGAAAACAAACAGAAATAAGTGGATACTCTGTGGGCTGCATGGAGACACAGAATCAAAAAGTGCTATTTTCCATCCATGTCTTGCTCACTATGTCAGATTTTATGGGTCTGCAGCAATTTTCTGAGGAAAGGGCTCCCATGTTCTGTTGGGAGGGCACTCACATGAGCTGTCACTTGGACCTGCATTGTTGATGTGTCCTACAGACACCATAGAAGCACTAGCCTCCCAGACATTGCTAGCTTTGTGGGTATTGGAGCCCCATCTTGGAGACACAGTCTAGTGTTTTTGCTAGAGGCTTGTGTTTCATGGATTTGGTCCCATTTTTAGGAAATGTATTCTCATCTGTTATTACTTGACCATTTTTTAAAATCATAGGTGATTTCTGATGTATCTTGCTCTTATTTTGCCTGGAAGCATATTTGCTCTTGATCTTATAATCACACAATATTTACAAAACTGATTTTTACATTATTCATAATTTAGTCAAGATTTAATTATTCTGACATTAATCAATAAAAGTAGGTTTAAATAGGACCGTCAAATTATGATTATCTAGAAAATTGAAAATAACTTTTAATTAGTTGTACTTCTTTAAATGAAATTACATAACCAGTAAAATCATTGTTTTTAATAAAACACAATTTAAAAATTGCTTTTTTAAAATTTCACTGGAACAGGGGAAAGCCAACCTAGGGAAATGGAAATGTTGCAAATACAATTTGGACAGAGAGGAGCTAAGTATAAAGTGGTTCCTAATTAAACTAACTAAAATGAAGCTGGAGAAAGGAAAAGAGCAAAAACGTTTTTATGTACATTGTTAATTTAGATGTCCCACAAGCCATTTTTCCAACATTTATTCATTAGAGCATTATGCAGGTGACCTTATTATATGCAATAAATACTAAAGTTGATTTAAGAATAAATTCTGCTTCAAGTCTCCCTTCATAAAATCTGTTTCTTCCTTTTTCCTGCATGATTTTATAATTCATTTCATTTGCACTGTTGGTGCATAAGCTTAAATAAAACACATTTTGAAGTGTTATAAAGTAAGGGCTTAAAACAGAATCTCTGTTAAAAGTTAGCATTAGCAGTTGAGGTATAGCTCAATGGTAGTTTACCTAGCATGCATGCAAACCTGGGTCCAAGCTGAAGCACAGAAACATGTAAAATGATGAATCATGCAATGTGAATGCTACTAGCATGGCATTTGGTTAAAAAAAATGGTCAAAGTCAGTAAAAGGGTCTTGAAAGATAGAGACTAGTTCCAACATTATTTTATGGAGTTTACTATTTCATTTATTTTTCCCTCAGAATTTGTAAAAAACAAATAGTGAGATTTTTAAGGTTCATAAAATTTAGATGATGTTAGATTTTTGTATTCTTTGTTCAAATTAACTGTCACTTATTTTTAAAAGGTATGATCTTAAAGACCATATTATGCTTCCTAAATACTCTGATAAGTAACAGTTTTATTTTAAATATTATTAGATTTCTTAAGCATGCAAATAGGTTATAAACATCAAAATAATATTACTGAACTCTAATTATATTTAAATTACAAAACTTTTAGTGTAGATCCCAAAGTCATTTTTAACTGAAGAATCTTCAATAAGTTAAATGAAGTAATTTATTGAGCAAGTTTGAAAAAACAACTAAGGATTCACAATGCAGGAGCACAAGAGCAGAAGGGCAGGGACTCAGGGTCAGGAAGCACTTTCAGACAAAACAGAAGTAAGGTACAAAATAGCTCAAATGGTTACAAAGTCACCTTTGCAGGTTTCAACTAGTGTTTGTATCCTTCAGTCAGTTCAGAACATGCTGCTGTGATTGGCAGGTACTCTCTGTTAGTTACAAGATAATTCTCTTAGGTAGACTTTCAGTCCTCTAAATACTAAAATAGATTGCAAATGGAGGTTCTGTGCTTGGACCATTCACCTTTTACTAATTCAATATTTTTCAGCTGGTGAGCAGGACCAAGTAGTTTTGTCCTTAGGCCTGAGCTCTTTAAAAGAAGTAAATGTTTTATACTGAGGTAATTGCAGATGCACACTGAACAGAAATGGTGAAGAGAGACCCTGTGCCCTTTACCCTGCCTTTCCAGGCAACCTCATTTGAAACACTGTGTTGTGGCCTCATCAGGTGCTGACATCAGCACATTCAAGAGACAGAAGTGCTCAGGGCCCCTCCTGTCTCCCTTTCTCTTCACCTCTGTCCCTCCCCAGCCTTGTCACATCCTTAACCCCTGACAGTCTTGAAAAGGTCCCCTGTGTCTGTGTCCTGGTCACCTCATCTGTGTTGCTTAAGTGGACTCAGGTGGTGTGTTACCTTTCAGATGGTTTCCCAGCATGAATCTCTGGGAACTCACCCCACCTGTTTGTGTGAATAGTTCATTTTCTCTTTGTTAAGTCTTGTCGTGGTCCATGGTTTTACCAGTCTCTTGACTTGACCATTTGCCCACTCATCTTAGTTCTGGAAGCCTTATGGCTAAAGACACTTAACACCTTCCTTGTGATTGTATTCTCTTTCGGCAAAGTCCCCTCAAGTCTTTTGCCATTTTCTTTAAGGTTCTTTTGTTGTGTTTCATGTTGAGTTTTAAAAATATTTTTAGTTTTAGATGGACCTTTATTTTACTTATTTATTTTTATTTGGTGTTCAGGATTGAACCCAGTTCCTCACATGTAATAGGTAAGCACTCTACCACTGAGCTACAACCCCAACCCCTAGATTGCACTGTTTTTTGAAAATATGGGAATGATTTGCATAATCCTATGCCCCAAAGATTTCTCCATTTACTTTAGTTTTGTTTTCTGAAATGTTACGGTTTGGATCCAGAATGCCCCCATGCTCAGGTGTTCATGTTGCAGTGTTCAGAAGTAAAAAGACTGGATTACGAGACTCCAACCTCATCAAGGGATTAACCCATGCAGTAGATAAATCATGTGAATGGAGCAGCCTGGGTTATAGCCCTGTGGTAGAGCACCTGCCCACCATGTGTGAGGCCTTGGGTTCCATCCCCTGTACTGGCAAAAAATATAAAAAAATAATGACTTGAATGGACTTAATGGGAGGTGTTGAGTATGAAAAGCAGGGGGGGTTTGGCTGGATGAAGTGGGTTCCAGGATATGGGCTTGCACACTGTTAAGACCCCTTACTGTCTGTCTGTTTCTCTTTCTGACTTCTGGTTACCAAGAGCTGAGTTGCTTTCTTATTTCATTCCCATCCACCATGAGGTTTCTGCAGTGGAGTTGGCCAACCATGCTCTGATTCCATAAGTCTAAATAAACCTGTGCTCCTCTGAGTTGCTCTTGTCACTTATTTTGTTCACAGTTATGGGAAGCTTAGCAACACACTGTGCATCTCACAGTGTTGTGTTTTCTTCCAGGTCTGTGGTCCACCTTAATTTATGTGTAAGGTTTAAGACAGCTCATTTCCTTTTTGGTAGTGGTTGATGACCTCTCTCCCTGCACCATTGCTGAGAAGACCGCACTTCTTTCACTAAATTAGTTTCTTGGCTTTGTGCAAAGTCAGCTAACACATTTCTCTGGTCTCTTTTTGGTGCTGTGTTCCAATATATTGTCCCTATGTCTCTCCCTCTGCCAGTCATCACATGTGGTCTTCATGACCAATGCGATGAGTCTGGAAGTCTGGTGAAATAACTCCTTCAGCTTATTCTTTATATTCAAAGTATTTTAGCTGTTATATAATATTCAAAGTATTTTAGCTGTTATCTTTCTTCTGTCTTTCAATACAAAGTTGACAGTAATTATGTTTGTTTCTAAAATGCCTTTTCTGTTTTTTTTGGGATGGCTACCAGAGATTGAACTCAAGGGCACATGATCACTGAGCCTTATTCCCAACCCTATTTTGCATTTTACCTACAGACAGGGTCTCACTCAGTTGCTTTGCCCCTCACTTTTGCTGAAGCAGGTTATTCTGAGACTCACAATTCTCCTGCCTCAGCCTCCTGAGCCACTGTGTTTACAGGCCTGCACTATTGTGCCTGGCTGTTGATGTGATTTTTTTAAAAAAATATTTTTTAGGTTGTCGATAGACCTTTATTTTACTTATTCATATGTGTTTGAGAATTTAATCTAGTGCTTCATACATGCTGGATAAGCACCCCACTGCTGAGCCATACTCCCAGTCCCTCTTGATGTGATGTTGATAGGAATTTCCTTGCTCCATACATCCTGGTCCTAAGCTTTTGCCCACATCAGATGGTGCTTTGATTTTTGCTTCATCATCCAATAAGGTTTAAGAAACTTGAGTAGAGAGTCTGAAGTATCAACATACTCTTCTGTTTGCTGGGTACTTTCTTCCTGCTGATATCCCCATCATTCCTTTCTGGACAGAGAATTCTGCTGGCTCTTCCACAGGGCAGGTTTGCTGGTGTCAAGTCCTCTGTTTGCCTCCACTGAAAAATGTCTCCCTTACATCTTCATTCTAAAGGGTATAGCCACTAGATGGAGACTTATGAGAGCCCTTATCTTTTTGCACCTGACAATTTGTACCACTTCCCTCTGGCCTTCATCTTTGTAATGGAAACTTCATTGTCATTTTAAGGACTGGTAGTGTAGAAACTCTGGAGTTTTGCTGTCAAGAGGAGTAGATAATATGGGCCCTAGCTGGAGAGAATCATCGCATCAAGTCAAGCTTCTATTTTTTTTTTCTCCATGATAGGAGAAGTTTGGTGCCATGAGCAGCCTGCAGGTTGCACACTCCCCAGCCTTAACTTAGTTACCCATGAGAAACTCTGAAGTGCCTGGGATGGTGGCCACAATTTCATCCCAGCAAATCAGAGCGCAGGGGGAGGAGGATCACAAACTCCAGGCCAGCTTGTGCAACTTAGGGAGAACTCATCACAAAATAAAATTTTGTAGAAAAAGCTTTGAAATAATGAGTGAATTTCTTACCTCTTCTTACTCCTTTTGGTGGGATTCAGACCCAGAGGAAATACTGGTTCTGTTGAGAGCAGGGTGGTATCTGTGCTGCTAACTGTCTCAAGGACAAACAGGACTGCTGGGCCCCTGTACTTACCAAGGTTGTTAAGAGATATTTGTCCGAGGAATGTGCGGTTGCCTGGAGACCTTATCTGTCAAGGATGGGAGCGGGGCTTAGCCCCAACTCATCTCCTGCATAGTTCACCCCTTCCCTCCTCCCTTCTTCCACTAGGACCGTTCAGTTCTGGCAGGACCCAATGAGAATCAAATAGATTGGCCGGACCCAACCAGAGGAGGACTAATGTATAGCTGTTCAAATGTTAACCAATTAAAAGAACACTGTAAAACTGCTTGCCTTTCATTATAAAAACCCTGCTAACGAGGTCTCAGGGCCTCTCTTAATGTCACCAGTTAAGGACGCGGAGGACCAGGCTCGAGCTTGCTAATAAATGACTCTTTGCTGCTTGCATTGATCGTGGTCTCTGGTGGTCTTTGCGGGGTCTTGAGTCTTTGGGCACAACAGTTCATCTTGAGGAGCAGCCAGGAAGGCTGTGACCCAGGTGTGTCAGAATACTACAAGCATGACCAGTCCAAGAAGCCCTTGTAGATCATCACCCTGGGTCTCTGTGAGACAATGACCCATGTGTGACCTTTCACAAGAAGAGGATGCCAAGTGGCTTCATGTGTGACATCAAGACCAGAGAGTGCACATTTTACCTGGTGGCAAGAATGAAGGAGGACATGAATAAATGAGTGTAGAACATCTGTCATGTCCATGGCTTCCAGCAGGAGGTGGAGAGCATTGGTACACAGACCACAGCCTTCTCTGAGATGGACCTCAGGTTCCCTTTGTAGGTAGACCAGGTGCCAGCCAGATGTCAGGAGCACTCACTGAGCTCAAATGGGAAACTAAGAGATGTGGGTCACAGTGAAGCAGAAGTTATTTTGTGACATGTCCTCAGGCCCCTTAACCTCACCTCCATCTGTCATTGTGCCACCCTCCCCCTTCCTCAGCTCTCACACATGCTGACTGTCTTCCAACCTCAGGGAGGACCTTGTGGGTACTCTTCAATCTGGCTTGTGCAGTAAGTCTTGGCCTTTGGTCCTCTGTGATTATTGTTGATGTAGAATCCCAGGGCTCCTCCAAATCCACCTGGGAGAAGACAGGTGAGAGTGAAGTAAAAATTTATGTTTGGGTTCTCATGGCAGAATTCTTTTAGGAGTGGTCAGTCAATCTGGACTTAGTGATGACATTTGTACATCTCTGTGAATGTACTAAAAACAACAGAATTTTGCACTTTGAAATGGTGGCATTTATGACATGTGAATTGTATAGCAAAATTTTTTTGAAAAGGAAGTTCCTTAGGTTACTATTGTTGGCCAGCCAGGTTCAGGTCCTCTGGACTTGGGACAAGCAGTGTGGGCTTGTGCCCTGTGCTGTCATGCAGGCCCAGAAGGGCTGTACTCACACCAGAATTTGGTGCTTCAGTCCTGAGGTCCTGTAAGTTTTGAACATAGAGCACTGTGCTTTCAAGTTATACCAGGCACTGGAAAGTATGTGGCCTGGGGTAAAGTGCTGCTGTGCAACTCTGATTTTTGTCTTTTTGAGAGGAGGTTAATGATCCCTCTTCCTCTCACTCTTTGTAAAGAGTAACTGCATTTCTTAAAGCTATTTTAAATTGCTTTGTGTGCTCTCTATGGTGGGAAGCTCCTTGGTTCTCCATGCATGTCTTCCACGCTGCTGTATCTGATGAGGCTGCAGATGTTTTCAGCTGACTCTGGGGCACAGGCCTCCAAGTTTGGCATGTGGAGAGGCATCAAACCTGATAATCACAGGGAGTTTGTCACCAGGCCAGGGATGCTGGCTTGAGCAGCAAGGGCTTTCTGAGGGAAGATTTAAATGATCAGGAAGATTGTTAGTGAAACAGTTGAGTAGTTGGTTAGTTTCTTTTTCTTCTAAAGAATATGTACCCTTGGGTCCTTAGATTCTTCTTCATGAGGGAATATTCTCTTAGCTGGCTGGATGTTCAGTTGCTAAATGGAGGATATTAGTTGCATTTAAGGAATTCAGAACTGTGAGATCTTTCTGAAGAGTTCAGGTGGCTTCTCTTCCTTCTCAGAAGAGAATCAAGTGTGTTGCAAGTTTGCAGCTGTCTTAAAAATTGCACAATGTCCACATAACTCTCCACAAGAGTCAGAACTTAGTCATCAGTCAGGGTTCCCACCTGAGCTGGGAACTGTGAGGGAGCAAGGAGCCTGTATCTAAACACTATTTATGAAAGAACCTGTTGCATTAATTGCTCTTTCAAGTATTTCTGTTTTTCTAGTAAGGAAACAGTATTTCTTTCCTGCCTAACACTGAGACTTTGCAAAATGTAAGGTCTTTCTGCTGACCTGGACTGAGTTGGTACGGGCACTCCACTTTCACTGACTAAAGCTCCCTTGAGGCAACACCTTTCCATTGATGGGCCTGTGGAGAAAATTCCCACCTTTTCCCAGGATCAACCTGGTATACAGCTGAAGAGATGCTTGCACTCATACCAGCCCTCACAGTCACAGAAGGGTTGACAGCAGCTCTGACTTGAGCTTCTCTCTGAAAGCAGAGACCTTGGAGAAATATCAGTAATGAGCAACACTTCAAGCTAACCAGTACTGACCCCAGGTCACAGAGGTGACAGCAGGATTTTGTGTCAGCCAAGTCTGATTTTATGTTCTGATGCCTAGCCTTTTTGTCCCTGACCTTTGCAAGAGTCAGGTCTGGGTGCCCCTTTGAAATGAAAGCTTTCCCTGACATCTTCCACTAGATCCTGCCCTGGTCCTAGGTTTTTGGGGAAAATATCCCAGGGAAGGAAAGACTGACCCATCTGAGCAAGCAGGCAGTGTGAGTGGGCAGTGGAAATTTGCTGGTATGCAAGGAAGACTGACCCACTGTAAGCAAGCAGAGACTGTTAGGGGCCAGTGGGAAATTACTGGAGTGTAGGAAAGACTGATCAGATGAGCCAGCAGTCAAGTTTTTGGAGCTGGGATAATCCACTGGGCTGCAGGGAAGACTCATGCAGTTCAACTTGCAGGCAGTGTGATTGACATGCAGAGAACTCCTGGTGTGCAGGGAAGACTAACAAAGCTGAGCTACTGGGCAGAGTGAGGGGCCTATGGAAACCTGCTGGGGTGCAAGGAAGACTAATGCACAGTGAACGGGATGGTAGAGTGAGGGATGTGGGAAAAACCTTTAGGGTGCAGCAAGGAAATCTGAATCCCAGTGAGAAATCTGGAGGTGTGAGGTCTGCACAGACAGTTGGTGTTCAGGCAAGACCGAGGCAGTGTAGTGTGAAGGGCATATGGCAACCTGCTTGGATGCAGAAACCACTCAAACTAAATGAGTAAGTCAGCAGTGTGTAGAGTTTGCAGACATTTTGGGGTACAGGGAAGTCTAACTCAGGTGAGCAAGCAAGCAGTGTTAGGGACCAGTGGCAACCAGCTGAAGTGCAGGGAAGATTGACCCAGAGTGTGAGCAGGCAATGTGAGGAGCCTGGGGCAAACTGCTTGCATGTAGGGAATTATGACCCAGCTGAACAGGAAGGTGATGTGAGTGGTGTGCAGACCCTTGATGGTGTGCAGAGAATGATGATCACAGTGAGCAAGATGCAAATTTGTGTGGCATGTGGATACCTACTGGGGTGCAGAAAAGACTAACACTCAGTGAGCAAGTAGTCATTGTTAGGGATCCATCACAACCTGCTGAGCTGCAGGGAAGACTGAACAAGAGTGACCAACCTGGCAGTGTGAGGTGCGTGCAGATTGCTGCTTGCACACAGGGAAGAATAAGCCAAATGCTAAGGAGCCAGTTTGAGGGGCTGATAGATACATGAGGAGGTTCAGGTCAGGGAAGTCTAGCCCATATTGAGTAAGCAGGAAATCAGAGGGGCATGCGTACATCTGCTGGGGTCCAGTTAAGACAGACCACAGTGAGTAAGGAGGAATGTTCAGGAGCAGGGGGAAAATGCTGGGTTATAGAAAACACTGACCCAGTTGAGCAAGCAGGCAGTGTGATTAGCCTGTGGAAATCAGCTGGGGTGCTTTGAAGACTGACCCAAAGTGAGCAAGCAGGCAGTCTGTGGGGCCTATGACCACCTGCTGGATAGCAGGGAATACTGACCCAGCTGAAAAAGCAGGCATTGTGCAGGCAAGGGAACACCCAGAGAAGTGCAGGGAGACTGACAGTTGACCAAAGAGGCAGTGTGTGTAACCATTGGAAATCTGCTGGTGTGTAGGTAGGGAAGCTGACCATTAATGAGGAAGAAAGCAATATGAGGGGCATTGGGAAACTTGCTTGGGTACAGGGAAAACTGACCCTTCTGAGCAAGCAGGCAGTGTGAGGGTCCTGTGTAATCCTCCTAGGGTATAGGGAAGACAGCCAGCTGAGTCAGCAGGCAGTTTTTGGAACTTGTTGCAACCTCATGGGGTGCGGGGAAGACTGATTCAACTCAACAAGCAAGCAGTACTGGGGATACATGCTCAGGTCTAGGAAAACTTCCCTGCAGTGATTAAGCAGGCAGTCTGACAGTCAGGTCAACATCTCCTTGGGTGTAGGGAAAGCAGACCACAGTGAGCAAGCAGGAATGTTTTGGTTTATGGGGATAATGCTGCAGTGCAGGAAACACTGTCTCAACTGAGCAAGCAGGCAGTGTTATTGACTAGTGGAAATCAGCTGGTGGGCAAGGAAGACTGGCCCACAGTAAGCAAGCAGGCAGTGTGTGGAACCTGTGGCCACCTGGTTGTGTGCAGTGTATACTGACCCATCTGGATGAGAATGCAGTGTGAGGAGCAGGCAGGTTTCTGATGAGTGGCCAGTGGAAATCAGCTGGTGCACAAGGATTAGTGACCTATAGTGAGAAAGCAGGCAGTGTGAGAATCCTTGGGCAACCTGCTTGTGTGTAGGGAAGACTTACCTAGGGGAACAAGAAGGAAGAGTGCAGTGGTTGTGGAAACTTGTTGGGGTGCAGGGATGGGGGACCATAGTGAGCAACCTGGCAACATGAGTGACATGCAGATTCCTGCTGGCATGCTGGGAAGAATGGCCTAACTGAGCAAGGAGCCAGTGTGAGTTTCCTGTGGGTATGTGTGGGGGTGCTGGGAAGACTGGCCAACATGAGTAAGTAGGCAGTCTGAAGGGCATGCATACATTTGCTGGGGTTCAGTGAAGACAGAACACAGTGAGCCAGGAGCAATGTCTAGAGGCCTGGGAAAATGCTGCAGTGCAGGAAAGACTCACTTTGCTGAGCAAGGGGGCAGTGTGAGAGTCCTATGGAAATCAGCTGGGGTGATTTGAAGACTGACCCAAAGTGAGCAAGCAGGCAGTGTGAAGGGGTGCAGATTCCTGATGAGGTGCAGGGAACTGAGCAAGCAGGTAACTTTCTATTCCTTTAGTGTTTGAGCTCATTGTGTCCCAGAGGTTTTGATATGTTATATCATTTTCCTCATTTACCTCTATTTTTTTTATTTCTCACTTCTTCTCTTCTGCTATTCATGCATCATTCAAAAGTGCTTTGTTGGACTGCGGTTGTAGCTCAGTGGTAGACTGCTTGCCTAGCATATGTGAGGCACTGGATCAGATTCTTAGCACTGGGTCAGATTATTATTTACATGTAAATATGTAAGGTAAATGTCCTTTGACATTTAAAAAATATTAAAATTATTTTGTCTAATATCTAGGAGTTAGAGTGGTTTCTAGTTTTTATCTCATTGATTTCTAATTTTATTTCATTATGATCTGATAAAATTTCTGCCAGGTATTTTCTCTCATTTTCTATTTGCTAAGAATTGCTTGGTGACCTAAAATAATGCCTATTTTAGAAAATGTTCCATGTATTATTGAGAAGAATGTGAATTCACTCATTGATGAATAAAATATTCTATAGAAGTTTGCTAGGTCCACATTTTTTTTAGTTCTGTAGTATCTTTATCTAGTGTTTGTATGATGCATCCAGTGATAAGAATATTGTGTTAAAATGAAATGGTGATATTATATTGTGGTCTATTTGATAATATTGCAAAGAGTTTCTTTCATGTATGTAGATGCTTCATTTTTTCAGGCATAAATATTTGTGATTGTTTTATCAGGTTCATGTATGATTCTCTTAAACAGAGTGAAATAAATGATCTTCATCACTTCCTGTTAATTTTGGGCTGAGTATATTTTATCTGGTATGACAATACTAACCCATGCTTTTTTTGAGATCCCTGTGAATTTTATGTTTGTCTGATCTTTTCACTTTCAGTCTGTGGATATCTTTGCCTGTAGGTTGAATCTCTTGCAGACAGCATATTGCTGTGTCTTGTTTTTAATCCAGTCTGCCAATCTATTTCTTTTCGTTGACGAGTGTACACCATGTACACTCAATGTCATTGTTAAGAGAAGATTTTTATTTCCTGCTATTTTGATTTATTTCTACCAATTAAATGAGATTTGATTCCCCTTCTCTTCAATAGTTTTGTGTAGTTTCTCCCGTTCCTGGCTTTCATTTCTTTCCTTTGTTCTTCATGAAATGTTTTATTGAGTGTTTCATAGTGCAGATTTTCTTTCTCACTATGAATTCTTCTTAGCTTTTGTTAATCTTGGAAGGTTCTTATTTCCTCTTCAATTCAAAAGCTTAAATTTGCTGGAGGTAGTGCTCTTGGTTGCATCCATTTTCTTTCAGTGCATGGTATACATTATTCCAAGCCCTCCTAGTTTTTAAGGTCTAGGTTGAGAAATCAGGCGAAAAACAGATTGGTTTTCCTCTAAGTGCAATCAGTAGTTATTATCTTTCATCTTTTAAAATTCTATCCTCATTCTGTTAGGCATTTTGATAATGTGTCTAGGATTGGGTATATTATTATTTTGTATATTTGAAGTTCTATATGCTTCTTGAATATGAATTTCCATTTCACTTTTAAGGTTTTATAGTATTTCTGATATTATTTCATTGAAAAAATTGTGCATTCCTTTATTTCATTAAAAAAATTGTGCATTCCATTTGTAATTCAGAACATTCTTTCCCAAAGAATCTTAAATAAGACTTTTTAAAAAAAAATATTTATTTAGCTTTTAACTTTTTACAGACTGCATTTTGATTCATTGTAGACAAATGGGGTACATCATTTTGTTTCTTTGGTTGTACATGATGTAGATTCATACAATTTGTGTAATCATACATGTACACAGGATATTAAATAAGCCTTTTAAAGTTATCTCATTTTACTTGAATTTTCTGTTTATGGTTTTGCAACACCTTTCTCTATGGTAAGCTTTATGTTCAAGATTATATACTTGTCTTTGAGCCCTGACAGTCTATCTTCAAAGTGCCCTTGAATTTTGAACTTGGTTAATTGATTCCTTCATTTCAAATTTTTCCTCTTTGTTCTTTTTCAGAATCTCAATCTCAAGTGTTCTTTCTCTTTATTTTAATCTTTGATTTTACTCATTACATGGTCTTTTTGCTCATGAAGTAATTTAATGATAAATTTTCTACTTGTTTTCTCTGGTATTTTATTGTTGAAACATTATGGATTGTTTAGGATGCATTGTTCCCTTGCTGTTTTATATTATTTGTACATCTACTCATCTTCAGGTATTGTTCTGACTTCTGTTAAGTGAAGGAATACTTTGTGAATTTCTTAAGAATTGGGGGAATATTCAGATAATGATATTTTAATTTAATGTGTGACATATTCTGATCCCAATATCAGCACAAATTTAAGTGATATTACTGAACCCTATTAACTATAATCACTTCTTAATCAATTTTTTTCATATTCAAACTTATAAGAAAAAAACTTGTGATATTTTTCTGTGGTTCCTCAAATTCAAATACAAACCTCCAGTAAAGTTATGGAACAGGTCACAGGTAGTTATTGTGATTGGTACATTTATAACATTAAGTGAGGGTCAAAGATGGAAAAAAGAAAGTTTGGACAATAGAAGAGAGGAAAAGAAAGAAAGACATGAAGGAGGAAGGAAAGAGAAAGAAAGAAAGAAAGAAATAAGAGGGAGGAAGGAGAGAGGGAGTGAGGTAGGAAGGAAAGGAAAGAAGGAAGGAAGAAAGGAAGGAAGGAAGGAAGGAAGGAAGGAAGGAAGGAAAAGAAAGAAAGAGAATAAAGAGAAAATCTATAAAATGGTAATTTACACCAAGATATAAGAGAGAAATGATGAATAGGTGTTATTTGAAGTAGCAGCAGATAGTGCAAGAGGATGAGCAAGGGCAAAGAGAAGTAGGTATAAACTAGAGATAGGAAAACAAACATAGGAAGATTGAGTCCAGTGAATACTTTAAAACATTAAATGAACTACATTCAAATGAGTTGAAGGTATAATATTGGCTATGGGGTTGACAATTGTGATTCAAGTTAAGGAGTTATTTATATGATCAAAGTTGATTTTAGAGTTGTAAATAGTATACCATGTCAAGGTTGGTAAAATTCTAGTTGAATCTTGGTTTTCATTTCCTTGAGGTTTGGATATTTAGCAGATGTCCATTGGTCTTTGTGGATCTCTCAGGAGTTGCAGGAGCACAGGAGATGATCCCTGAGTTTCAATAAACCTCATAGCAGTAATTTCTCATTTGACAGCTCAGGGGAATACACCTTCCTGCTTGAAGAGTACAGAGCTGTCCTTTGGTTCCTTGTATTGTCTGCAGTAGTTCAGGAAGCTGGATCTTTTTTGTGGTAGTGAAGATCCTGTTGGCTGACTGTGAGCACAGGAACTCTGGTTGTGGATTTTCTCTGTGTGATCTCTGATGCAGAAGTATTCCCTCAGCCTATTCCCCTCCCTGAAGTATTATAGTGAAGGGTCTCCAGTGGCTTAACTGGATTCTCTTTTCCATTGCCCCAGACTGATAATGGCAGGTGTTAATTCTTTTTGGTTACTAAGACTGATGCAAGATTCTGCATTTATCCAAGCAAGGTTGGTCCTTTTACTTTCCAATTGTGATCACAATTCAAGGTGTGCACCCTTTAAGGCATTTGTCAGCCCCTTTATGCTGCCTCCACTGAGAATTTAACACTGAATCTCTGTCAATAGATATTCAGACCTCATCCCTTTGCTGTGGCACTACAATCCTGGAGAGGTCCCTAGGCTATCCACAGTGCCTCCCTTCATTGTCAGTGTTTGGTATAAGGTCACCTCCCCCAGGTGCCAACATGGCACTGGCCGAGCTTCTCTTCCTGATTTTACTCCTCATAACTTCTTCCCACCAGTGTGAACCTGAAGCAAATCAGCCCTTGCCACCCCATCCAGGGACCTCAGCAATAGGACCCCGTTCAATCAACTGCCACCCGGCCTCTCTCCCTGAACTATTAGCTCTTCCCCAGTCCTATAAAAGAGCATGTATTTTCAGAATAAAGTGGAACTTCTCTGGTGATTTGCTTTGGATTGTGGCTCCGTGCACTTCTTTCATTGGTGCCAAAACACGGGAGGGAGATCCCTCATCAATTGAGGACCCACTCCACCCACCCAGCCAAAGCTTCTCACCCTTGTCAGCCTTCTGGAGCACTGGGTACTGCAACCATCACCAGCCAACTGTTAGGTGAGTCACCCTTTGAGAGGCGACCACCCTTAATCAGACTATGACAGAACTTTGCCCGTGATCCTCCGGCAAACCCCAACATCTGGTTATAGGAGGGAGCCCGCACCCCACCTTGGCCTTCATGACCATGGTGGAATCCTAGGCGCCTCTTTCCTCCCTCAGTCAGGCGGGAGGGAAAAACAGACCCCTTCCTCTTCTCTCTTCTCTCGATCTTTCTCTCCTCTCTCTTTTACTCTTCCACGCTGACTGGAAAAGCCTAGTGCTAGGTACTCTGTGACCTTTGGCATTTTGCCCTGACAGGGAAAATCTCGGGGTGACGACCTTACTTTTCCCTTGCCAGTGACTCTATCGAGTCCCGTGAATGGTTTTGCTCATTGGGTCACCTGAATGAGTCACACATTCACTTCACTGGGTCCGGAGATCTCTCTCTCTCTCTCTCTCTCTTTCTCTCTCTCTCTCTCTCTCTCTCTCTCTCTCTCTCTCTCTCTCTCTCTCTCTCTCTTTCTCTCTCTCTCTCTCTCTCTCTCTCTCTCTCTCCCTCCCCTCCTCTGCCTCTCATCTCCCTCACTTCCTCTCCTCTGTAAACAATGGGGGCCTCTTCTTCCCTTCCAAATGACTCCCCCTTAAAATGCTTACTCTCCAACTTGGCTCATCTCTCACTCATTCCAGATATTAAACCTAAAACCCTCATTGAATTCTGCACCCAAGATTGACCATCATACCTGTTAGACAATCTTAGTCGGTGGCCTCCCGAAGGCTCCCTTGACCCCCAAATTCTCCGGGATCTTTTCAATTACTGCCAGTGCTCAAAAAAGTGGAAGGAGATACCCTACGTTGAAGCCTTTACCCTTCTCCGTTCTCACCCCAATCTCTGTTCTTTCTGCAGCCCTCATCAGGTTCTCCTCGCCTGCAAACCCTCCCCTACTGCTGAGGCTGCCACCTCCTCTTTCAATCCCACGGACGAACCAACCCCCTACCCTCACCCTCCTCCCTCTGTCCCTTCCTCTCCTTCACCATCCTCTCCTGAGTCCTCTTCATCATCACCCTCCCCTGCCCCTAACTCCTTCAGCCCTCCAGCCACTAGGTCACACTCTCAAACCATCCTTTCCCATGTCCTGGCACCCCTTTGAGGGGTCGCTGGACCCATAGGGGTTATTTGGGTTCATGTTCCATTTTCCATGACTGATCTCACCCAGCTTGAGAAGAGATTGGGCTCTTTCATGACTGATCCCACTACGTATATCCAGGAATTCCGTGGATCCTCCAGGCTCACAGTCTCACCCACCATGACATTTACATGCTTCTAGCCAATACCCTTCTTCCTGAAGAATGTAGACAGGTATGGGAATTAGCCCAAACCCATGCAGATGACACCCACCATGTTAACCCTAACCATCCCACCGGCCCCCATGAGGTTCCTGAACAAGACCCAGACTGGGACTATAGCACCACAGCTGGAGTGCAGCTGAGAAATCAGTTTGCTGCCTGCATAGTTGCTGGCCTTAAGAAGGCCACCCATAAGGCAGTTAATTTCCAAAAAATCCAGGAAATAATGCAGAAAAAAGATGAAACCCCTTCTGAATTTTTAGATCATCTCACTAAGGCTCTCCAACAATATACCAACTTAGATCCTGAGATCCCCGATGATAGACACGACCTTATGACTTATTCTATCTCAAAGTTACCCTGACATTAAGGCTAAATTAAAAAAAAAAAACTTGAACAAGGGCCTGCAACACCTCAGACTGAAATTATGGCTTTGGCTTTCAAGGACTCCCATAATCATGATGAAGAAGCTGAACGCTACAAATACCAGAGATATGAAAAGGCGCATAGTAAGTTTCAGATGCTCGCTCAGGTCCCTCAAGGGACCCCCCAAACATGGCGCTAACATCATCCACAAAGTAAAAATCCTCCAGGTGCCTGCTTCAAATGTGGAAAAGTGGGCCACTGGGCGAAAGCATGTCCCACCCCCAAGGACTCCTATTACCCCTTGCCCGAAATGCCAACAAATGGGTAACTGGGGATCAGACTGTCCCACCTCCCAAAGGGGAACTGTGGCCAGGAACCCTAAGGCTGACCTCCTGGGCCTGGCACACAATGATTGACAGGGCTTTGGTTCCTCCTTCTTGGCCATCACTGTTGACAGGCAGGAACCCAGAGTGGAAATTCATGAGGATGGGCGCCATATTAACTTCCTCTTAGATACTGGAGCCACATTTTCGGTCTTGAGGGGGTTTTGGGGACCCACAATGCCATCATACTCTCCTATTATCGGGGTAGGAGGGAAATCTATACTTCCACTACAGACCCCTCCCCTTACATGTACCATAGAAAATTTCCCATTCTCACATTCCTTCCTTGTCATGCCCCAGTGTGCAGTGCCATTTCTTGGTAGGGATATCCTCTCAATCCTCAAAACCACCATCTCAATACAGCCACCATCTTCCCCCACTCCACACTTCCTAATGGACCTCCTGACAGACAATCCCACAATTCCCTTTTGCTCTGACTGGGCCGGGCCACTACAGGGTCATCCACACACCCACTTTCCTGTCCCAACCCACCTCGTCAATCCTATCATATGGGACACCCAAAGCCCCTCCACGGTCCATTGCCCTCCTGTCCGCATTTGCCTTAAAGATCCCAACCAATTTCCTAGTCAATCCCAGTATCCCTTGTCCACCACTGCCCTACTTGGCCTCCAGCCTGTCATACATGATCTTATAACTAAAACATACCTTTGGCCTACTAATTCTCCCTTCAACACCCCCATATTAGTGGTTAAGAAACATAATGGTACCTACTGGTTGATACAAGACCTTCGCCTCATTAATTCCTCTGTTATTCCTATTCACCCCCGGTCCCTAACCCGTACACTCTTCTTTCCCAGATACCGACCACATCTACCCATTTCTCTGTTATCAATTTAAAGGATACCTTTTTCTCTATTCCCCTTGCACTCAAATCCCAAGACATTTTTCCATTCACCTGGACTGACCCAAAAACCAGACATTCTCAACAACTCACATGGACTGTCCTTCCTCAGGGTTTTAGGGATAGTCTCCATATCTTTGGGCAGATTTTGACAGTGGATCTGGAAGGCTTCCACTCAGCCTTCCCTGACTCCATGCTCCTTCAGTATGTAGATGATCTCCTCCTTTGTAGCCCTTTGGCTGAAATCTCCAACGTTGACACCATCAACTTACTCAATCACCTAGCCCAAAAGGGGTATTGAGCCTCCCCCCAAAAGGTGCAAATCTCTACACCCATGATCATCTACCATGGGTTCCACATTTTGCATGGGAAAAAGGCTATTACCACTGACAGGAAACACCTCATTAACTCTCTCCCCACCCCAAAAACCAAGGTCGAAATTTTATCTTTTGTAGGACTGGCAGGATATTTCAGGGCATGGAATCCAAATTTTTCCCTCCTAGCTAAACCATTATATTATATGGCAAAGGGCCCCCAGAATGAGCCACTACTTTCAACCACTGGACGGCCTTTTCAGATGCTCAAACCAGTGCTCCTTCGAGCTCTGGCTCTTCACTTGTGTAACTTATCCAAACCATTTCTCTTATATGTTCATGAAAAGGGAGGCCAAGGTCTGGGGTCTTGGGATAAGAGTACGGCCCTGCTTTTGCTCCAGTAGCCTATCTTTCTAAACAGCTAGATCCCACCATTAGAGAATGAAGCTACTTCCTTTGGCCCTTCTCCGCCTGCAGGCTCTGCCAAAGAAACCCTCTCTCCTTTCCCCTTTTGAGATTATGTACGGCCACCCTCTTCTTCCCCCTGGCATCTCACCAAAAACCTGGCCCCTTCCCAAGAACTATGCCCTACCCCTTCTGTTCCACCTCTGAACTAAATTATGGAAGCACCAAGACTGACTTCTCCCTGATCCTGACCTCTCTCAGAACTCCCTCCCTCTAACACATGGTCAGTTTTTGTACTATTGTCCCCCAGAAGAAAGAGATCCCCTCAAACTAAAATGGGAGGGTCCAACTTCGGTGATCTTCTGTACTCTGACAGCTGCCAAGCTGGCCCTCCCTAACAATCAGCTTACTCCATGGATTCATATTTCCAGGCTAAAACCAGACTCCAGTTCCCCGGAACCTGAAGAATCTCACCTGGAGTCTTCAGCGACACCATCCTGCGGACCTCAAACAAAATACTCTTGCTCTACCTCTCCTCATAACCCCTTTAAGCTTTATTTTTCCTGTGTCTCCCTTCTTGAGCCAGTTCCTGAACATGATCCATGTTAGTCCAACCCTAACCCCTATCATCCTACCCCTTCTCCTTATGCCCCTCTTAATAACCTGCACACCTTTCATGTGGAGATTTAAGGTGAGGCAAACATACACTAACAGAAAAGTACACCAAGACCACCTCTCTGGCAGCAACAGCCAACTGTTCCCTGATGGGTTGCTCTGGTGTTGTTCATATCTCATTTCCCCTGACCACCAAGCTATTTCAACAGGCTACCCACCCCTAACTTTGCTTTTTATATGATCAAACCCGAGATTACTGCAGAGGGTGGCCTGACACCTACGGAGGCTGCCCATATTGGTCTTCCAGGGTTCATGATGCCTTTTCTGGACAGTTGAACATAGGCATCTTTTTCTATGTTAGCAATGCCCACACCTACAATCTCAACATCAAGGACTCATGGGATCCTCAGTGGGCTTCAGGAGTAACTGCTTCCGTTTACTCCCTGTGGATCCCTCCACATATCTCGGGAATATGTCTCCATAGGCACCCAGGTGTCTCAGGTATCCTCTGACATCAACCATTCAAAAAAATCATGGTACAGGCCTTACAAAATTCCTCCTCCTCCTTCGGCTTGTTTTACTCCTGGCTTCAGATACTAAAAGACACCATTGACCTCCTCAATCACACCTTTCCAACTATTAGCCCTGCTGATTGTTTTCTTTGCACTTCTCTTAACCAACCTCTGCTAGCTGCAGTTCCCCTAAATGCTACAAGCTACACATTCCCTTCTCAGGAGTCTTCCGCAAAACATTTTTCTCACATCCCCTTGTGGGAACCTGAAGACATCACTCCCCACTCACCTCCCGAACCTACAACTACAGAACCCAAACCCCAGCTGCTCCTTCCATGGCCTGTGCCATTAACATCACTCTTTAACAATGCTACTTATGCCCAATCCAGACATTTCTTTTGGTGTAACAGGAGCCTCACAAATTTCCTCTTTAAGAACTTAAACTCCCCTTGTGTCCTTGTTACAATTGTTCCACAGTTAACCCTTTACAGCAGCTCGGAACTTCGGTTCCTTATGTCCCCACTCTCACGTGCTAAGCGTGCAGCTTTCCTACCTGTACTGGTTGGTGTTTCATTGACCACTTCCCTTGCTGGGATGGGTTTATCAGGAGGTGCCCTTGCCTGCTCCTTATAGGCCATTGAGGATATCAACACCCAGTTGGAAAGCGCTCTCTCCTCTACTGCCTCCTCCCTTGTCTCTCTGCAAAAGCAGGTAACCTCCTTGGCCCAGGTGACTCTCCAGAATCACCAGGCTCTGGATCTCTTTATGGCCGAAAAAGGGGAACCTGTGTATTCCTTCAAGAAGAATGTTGCTATTATACTAATGAATATGGCCTAGTGGAACAAAATATCATCAAATTACATAATTTGGCAGCAGACCTACAAAGACCCTCCCTATTCCCCATTCTCCTTGTGGTTCCAGTCTCCCATTCTAACATGGGTATGGCCCATTCTAGGACCATTATCCATTGTTTTTCTCACCTGTCTCTTTCTACCTTGTATCATTAAGTTCCTTCAGAACCAAGTGGGTAAAATCTCTAACCAGGCTATTAACCAGCTTCTCCTCAGGAATTATCAGCTACTGGCAACAGATGAGCCCAGCACCTCCTCTTGGGAACACCTCACTACCTCTTGAGGGAGCTGTAGCCAACCTATGGGCCTCCTTCCTAGCAGCCCTCCATCAGGACACCTTGCTTATTCCACCCGTCCACCACCTGGAGGAATGGAATGAAGTGATGCAGGACCTCCAGCTACAGGGAACATTTTGTGACTTTAGTTTCCAACAGATCTTCCCTTTTTCAGCCTTGTTATGGGAATTCTTGACCATGTTCCTCCCGATTCCCCCACCCCATCCCTGACTCCACGCACATCCAGCAGGAAGTAGCCAGACTGAACAACACCCCCCTTCCAATATAAAACAAGAAAGGGAGGAATATAAGGTCACCCCCCCCAGTTGCCAACATGGCACTGACCGAGGTTCTCTTCCTGATTTTATTCCTCATAACTTCTTCCCACCGGCACAAACCTACAGCAAATCAGCCCTTGCCACCCCATCCCAGGACCTCAGCAATAGGGCCACATCCAATCACCTGCCACCCCGCCTCTCTCCCTGAACTATTAGCTCTTCCCCAGCCCTATAAAAGAACATGTATTTTCACCATAAAGTGGAACTTCTCCGGTGATTTGCATTGGACTGTGGCTCAGTGCACTTCTTTCAGTTGGGCCCTTTTGAATCTTCTTTTGTTTGTCCAGGGAAAAAAACACTCCACTCTTGTCTGCACTGAACCAGTGAGCTGACCAGCATATGCTGTGCAGAGCTTCCCACACTTGCCTGGGTCACAGAAACTGAGCAGGGTGAGGTGCACTTCCTTGGCTCAGGGCCCCACCAGCCAGTTTATTCTTGTTTGTGGGGAGAGGGAAAAGAGGGGGTTTTAGAGATTTACAGCTAATAGTGGCCCTTCTAAAAATTCTTTCTGCTGAACTCCTAAGTAGTCTCATTGCAGGGGACTTCCCTCTGGTCACTTTGCAGCAGTCTGGGCATGGAAAGACACCCTACTGATTTACGAGGGTGAGTGGTCAGATCAGGCCCCCAATGATGGCTGCTGACTCTAGCCTCAGCTTTCCTTTTATTATTTGGTTTCAAGTTGTGCTCTTTTAAGGAGCCTTCTGTTACTGTTGTATCTTAAATTGTGTCTTTCTTTCCAGCAGTTTTTAAGAGTGTGATTTTAAGAAAATTCTTGCCCCCTCCTACTCTCTTTCTTTCACCATTTCCCCTTCTGATTTCTCATCTGCATGTTCAGGTTTGAGATTAGAGTACCCTGAGTTTGTTTTCAACTCTCATAACCTATCTTCCAGTCTATCTATGTCTTAGAGCATGAATTTGTTACCCATATTTCAATTCTGTTTTTACTTTCCAATGTTTTTTTCTCTTGTGAGGAAATTAGGACTCCCTGCCTAGTTTGTTCTGCCAACTTCTCAAACTTTTATATTAAACATTAGGGTAAAACTCTTTAGTGCATGTTAGAAAAAAAGGTTTGCATGCAGTTATGGGGAATTATAGAAGTTGGTAGTGTCTTATTACCTTGTTTTCTCATGTTGTCTGTGTTCATAGGCTGAGGTTTTGCATGTATTTTGATGGACTTCTCTTCCACAATTGTGTGTGGGTCCTTTTAGTATGAAGAATTCAGTTTGGGATGTGTCCTGGGGAGGGGTTATAGCTCATTGTTAAATTCCCACCTGCACATGACCAAGGTGGTAAGTTCACTCACCTTTAAGAGGAGAGAATAATTACCAGTGACAGTAACACTTAAAAGTAAACATATCACCTATAAAGAAAATGCTTATTTAAAATGATGTCTCATCTGAGTCACTTGGGAAGCTGACAGGAGAAATGCATGTGTAAGGCCAACCTCAACAACCTAGTAAGTCCCTAAGTAAATCATTAAGTCCTGTCTCTTAATAAAACAATAAAAATGGCAGGGGATATGGCTCAGTGTTTAAGCAACCTGGTGTTCAATCTCCCGTACACTCCCTGCAAAATGTCTCTACAAACTGAATAGATGAAGTGGAAAACACAATAAACTCCTGACTGAAAAAAATAGGCATTAGTGATAATAAAATTAACAGGACAGAGTTAAATAAATGAAAGAGGATTAAGTTGTGAGAAAGCAGTGACACAAGAGGAAGTGAAGAGGAAAATCAATAACCTGAGAAAAGATGAGATTTAAATAAGAGGAAAACTTGATAAGGTGAAAAACAAGAAAGGAATAAAAATATCTTAGAAAATGATTTAGAGTATGAAGAAACAAGGAGAAAATCCCATGTATAATAACTGCCAAAAATCCAGGAACAACAAAATTTTCAAATTTTCTTGCTTGCTCATGTAAATGAAATGGAGGGATTTCTACCTAGGCTGTCTCTTTTTAGAACCCCATAACCTGGTGGGGCTTTGGGAAAGCAACTACAGTCCAACTTTTTCCTTATGTGCTCCAGCCCAAACATGCATAACCTAGTAATGGAGTGTACAAGCTGAGTTCCTCTCCTCCCTCCAACCCTATGATAGGGTGAGCTCAGGGAAGTTTTGCTGTTGTAGGAAAATGTTCCCTGGCACTTTTTTTTTTTAAGTTCCTCTACCCACGGAACCTAGAGACTTGTCTGTAATGTAGACTCCAATTGTGAACTCTTTCACTCAGTAACATCAGATGTGTGTGAGATTCCAAGTCTCTTAAGTGATTTCATCACAAGTCTGAGAATGATAGGAGTGGTCATTTTACAGAATATGTGTTTTGTCTTGAGAATGATAAAGGATTCTCTTTCCACCTGACACTGCCTCAGCCCTCTGAGACCCTTCTCCCTCTTGAATTTTGCACAGCTTTTCTCCCAAACTATAAATATTCTCAAAGCACTGATGTGAAATGTATAATGTCCCTATGGGCCTCTATTCCACAAACTGTGTAATGTGCACAACATGCCTTTTGCTGATCAGAGTTTTTTTCTTATTGTAAACAAATGGGATACATGTTGTTTCTCTGTTTATACATGGAGTAAAGGTGTACCATTTGTGTAATCTTAAATTTACATAGGGTAATGTTGTTTGATTCATTCTTTATTTTTATCCTTCCCCCCACCCCTCCCACCTCTCTTTTCCCTCTATACAGTCCTTCCTTCCTCCATTCTTGCCCCCCTCCCTAATCCTAACTCCAACCCTAACACTAAACCCTCCCACCCCCCATTATGTGTCATCATCCACTTATCAGCAAGATCATTCGTCCTTTGGATTTTTGAGATTGACTTATCTCACTTAGCATGAAATTATCCAATTTCATCCATTTGCCTGCATATGCCATAATTTTATCATTCTTTATGACTGAGTAATATTATATATACCACGGTTTCTTTATCCATTCATCAATTGAAGGGCATCTAGGTTGGTTCCACAATTTAAAAAACACATTCCTATCAGTCTATATTCTGGGCCCATACTATTAGAGTGAACAACCACCATCTTGTGAGAAGAGAAAAATGATGAGTCTTGGAGATACAAGACATGCAGTGGTTTTTGATCTCTTGCACAAAATTCCTATAGTGGAGATCTTCTAAAAGGGGCTTGCCCATAGTGCTCTAGTGTAACCCCCAAGAATATGGCCAGAACCACATTTGCTGAAGAAGGAGCAAATACAACAAGTGTCTCTGGGCATAGTGATTTGTACTCACCTGGGATATCTCCTCATGTGTGTGTTACTGCTTGTGCCAGGCTTTTTATTAGACATATCCCTGGCATTTCTGTCACAGAATTACAAACACCACAATGAAATGAAGGAGCCCTGTGATCTTCTATTATTTACATAGAACACAAGATCATGCTCCAGCTTGCCAAAACTCTCAGCACATCTGTCTCATTTTCTCTCCCTTACCCAACCTGACTTATGTTGGGAGTGTGCTGGGATCCAGCCCTAGCAGCAGTAGGGGGTCCTAGGTAGATGGGAGGCATCCACATGGTGGAGAAACAGCAGACAGAGACACCAAGTGTTCTGAGGTTGAATCTCTATTTTTCTGCTAGCCTTTTTATACATTTTTCTTTAGTAATGATTATATCATTTTATGGTTAGTTTAAAATAAGAAAAACCTTCAAAAGTACAATATATGCTTCTTCTCAAAGTACACATTCCCTCTGTATGACAGTCCAGACCAAATCAACCTTATTTCCCAGCCAGACCAAAACAACCCCGTCCCCCAGCCAAACCAAGGGCACCATAATCTGCCAGACTGTAACCTCCAGAACAAACACGTCACTGGATTTTCTGGGAAACCACCACCACCACGAACTCCAGTGTTTAACAGTGAAAAGCTTTTACTATTATTAAGAGCAAAGAAATAAACTTATAGTTAGTATTTAGTCTATTCTATTTCATTTAATTGCAAACTACAATCATGATAGAAGGGTTTCAAACTCATGGAATAATTTGAGGAGGATTGGTGTTAATTCATCTTTAAATATCTGCTGGATGTCAGCTGAGAATCCATCCAGTCCTGGGCTTTTCTTTGCTGGTAGGCTTTGATGCCATCTTCAATTTCACTACTTTAAATGTATCTGTTTAAATTTTCTATGATCTCCTGGTTTGATCTTGTTAGTCATATATATCTCTAGAAATATGTCAATGTATTCAAGACATTTCAACATTTATCAAAGTTAAAATTTCAAAATAGTTTCTGATTATCTGCTGTATTATAGTAGTGCCTGGGCAATATTTACTTTTTCATTATTAATTTTGATAACTTGAGTTTTTTTGTCTTTCTTTGGTTTGCTTGGCTAAAGGCTTCTCAGTTTTGTTTATATTTTTAATGAACCAACTTTCTGCTTTGTTAATTTGTTGAAATATTTTAAAATTTCAATTCCATTGATTTTGATTATTTCCTGTCTTCTACTGATTTTGGTATTGATTTTTTCTTTTTCTGGGGTCTTGAATTGTAATTTTAGATAATTTATTTGGTGTCTTTCTATTCTTTAATGAATGGGATCAATGCTATAAATTTTCTTCTTAGATTTACCTTCATGGTCTCACAGAGATTTTGAAATGTTGCATAATTATTCTCATTTACCTCTAAGTAAATCTTTAACTCCTGATTGCTTCTGTGACCCATTCATTATTTAATATTGTATTATTTATTCTCCAGGTATTAATTTTTAATTTTTATTTCATCATTGATTTCTAATTTTATTCCAATATTATGTGATAGAATGCAAGTTATTATCCCTCTTTGTTGAGAGTTGCTTTGTGTCTTAAGGTAAGGTCTATTTTAGAAAATGATCCATGTGCTGCTGAGAAGATATTGTATTCAGTCATTGATGAATGAAATATTCTATATGTCTGTTAACTCTAAATTATTATTCTATATCATAGTTACATAGCCTCTTAAAATATTTTTCTAGTTGTAAATGGACACAATACCTTTATTTTATTTATTTATTTTTATGTGGTGCTAAGGATTGAACCCAATACCCCACATATGCTAGGCAAGTGCTCTACTAGTGAGCCACAACCTCAGCCCTTCCACAGCCTCTTTATTGAGTTTTTGTTTGGAAGATCTATCCAGTGATGAGAGAGGCATGTTAAAGTCACCCAGTATTATTGTGTGTGGTCTATTCGATTCTTGATATTGAGAAGTGTTTGTTTGATGTACATATATTCTCCATTGTTTGGGGCATAAATGCCTACAATTGTTATTTATTATATAATTTCCTTAAGCAACATGTAATTACCTCATTTGTCTCTTATGCAGGTGATTTTTAATAATATGTAAGCTACTTTCAATTAATTACTTGGGCACCTGACCTGTACCCTCATAAGCTCTT
>JAHUXG010021780.1:0-40850 GCA_020740815.1 Sciurus niger
GCCTATTAATTTCTCTCTGTTACCGGGCTTAAAGCCTATTAATTTCTCTCTGTTACCGGGCTTAAAGCCTATTAATTTCTCTCTGTTACCGGGCTTAAAGCCTATTAATTTCTCTCTGTTACCGGGCTTAAAGCCTATTAATTTTTCTCTCTGTTACCGGGCTTAAAGCCTATTAATTTTTCTCTGTTACCGGGCTTAAAGCCTATTAATTTTTCTCTGTTACCGGGCTTAAAGCCTATTAATTTTTTATACTTACTTAATACTTACCTTGGATGTACCCGGGCTCCCGGGTTTCGGCACCAGCTATCGCGTCCCCTCTGCCCGCAGAGAGACACGACATACGTCTGAAGCTTTGGAAGTTTATTGTGCACGGTCTTCCTTCCTTTCCTTCCTTTCTGTCCCTCTTTTCTATCCCCTTCTCTCTTTTCTCGTTTTCTCTCGTGCTCCTCTTTTCCCTCTGCTTTATTTCGCACCTGCTTCCGTTCGCCTCCGCTTCTCCTGCTCGGGCCACTCCTGCTTCTGCCGCCGCTCTCCCTGCTCGGCTAACGGCCTGCTTCTGCCGTCCCGCTCTCCCGCTCATGCTCACGCCTTCTTCTGCCGCTTCCTCTTCTCCCTCTCGCTCACCCTTGCTTCTCCGCTTCCGCTTCTCTCCCGCATCGCTGCCTCCTGCTTCTCGCCTTCTTCTGCAACACCGCCTTCCAACCTCTCTCTTCACTCTCTTCTGCAGAACCCCTTTTCTGCATAACCCCCTCCCCCAGGAAGACACCAA
This sequence comes from Sciurus niger, assembly GCA_020740815.1. Classification (NCBI taxonomy): domain Eukaryota; kingdom Metazoa; phylum Chordata; class Mammalia; order Rodentia; family Sciuridae; genus Sciurus; species Sciurus niger. The sequence continues at coordinate 770 of JAHUXG010021780.1, forward strand.
GCTCATATACACTTCAACCAATCAGGGGAGAGTATACGAGGTAAACGCGCGGACAGCTGCAGGCATAGAACAGTTACGTGAGGGAGGCATGCTCTAATCAATTAGCCACTCATCAGAATTTGCTGGTTGTTTACTGTATAGCTAGCCGCTTTTGGCCCAGCGCCAGGCGCCATCTTGACTATGCCCGAGGCTAAATCCCGACACCTCATGACACCTGGCATGTCAAACATTCTCAGTTCTGAAAAGTTGGGTGTTGTAATTCATGTCATTCTTTTTCTGATGACTGAATACAAAATCACACCTCCTAAACTTTGATGAGCTGAATGTGGGTGTGCTGACCAGAAGTGAGCAACAGAGAACAGGCAGAGCTCCCCTTCCTCATCTTCTGTGTGGTCATGCCCTGGATCGGGACCAGGCAGCCTGTAGGAACCTGAGCTCCACTGGAAAACCTCTGGGTCAAAGGCAAACACTGCAGCACCAGCCACCTCTTTCTTCCCTTGCCTTCTTCACAGGCCCTAAAACGAAAAATAGATATTCATCAGTCACTGTCAATGAGAGCACACCTGGAACACAGAGTGAGAGACTAAGGCATTTCCAGGACCTGCCTGCAGCCTGCAGGTAGCACTCTGAGAGAGAGCGGGAAGTCAAGGGATGTTCGAGCACAGTAACCCCATCTATTCTTAACAGGAACATTCTGGCTACTGCTAAAGATGGGAGTAACTGAAGACTGACAAGGGGCCAAGTCAGGACCACTGGCACAACCTACTGGGAGGTTGAGCCAGCATTCCTTAGGAGATGGGCTTTCAATTTGAGCTGGTCATAAATGAAGCAAGTTGTCTCAGGTGGTGGTAAGCAAGTCCGTGAGTCAATGGAACAATGGGGGATGTGTTACTGAGAAGGAAAGTTGTGCCATCCATACTCAAGCGTATGAGAGGACTTGGGTTAGACAATACCCCAAGCGTCTTCCATCCGGAGGTAATGAGGTTGAGGGAATTCAGCTGAAGGGACTGTTTTCCCAGAGTAGGGATAGCTGACCACCTGGGACGATAAGGAGGTGTTCAGTGGTGGAAATGTGGGAGAGGCACTGCTGAGTGACTGAACAGCTTGAGCCAAGCTCCAGAGGTGAATCAACAGGGTCTTTGGGGAATCTAGCGCACCAAGAGGCAAATGGTATATGGAGGACAGAGATGAGATGAAGTTAGGAAGAGCTGCAGGACCTCATAGGGGAGAGCTCCCACGTGGCCTGGTGATAGTGAGAGAAAAGTTCGCCAGCCCTTGTTGAGGAGGCAAAAGAGAGACTGTGGGAGCCAAAGAAGTTGGATCTGACTGCTTGGTTCCCCCGAAACAGCTTTCTTTTTTTTCCCTCACACCTTGGTCACCAACTTTTGAGGGCTCGCCTGCCCAATATTCACTGTGCTCACTGCCCAACTTTCCACTGGAAAATATATCCAGAAATGGCTTCCTAACAAGCAACAACATAAATATAAACCCATGAGTGTGTGAGGCCCCGAATCTGGGGGCTGTTTTGTGACTTCACCATAAGAAGTTGGGAACAGACAATTGTGGGGAGGACCACGAATTGATGGAAGAGACCTATGCTCATGAGATGCCACAAGATGGAGTCCCTTCCTTCCATCAGCTCAGAGCCCCTCCACAAGCACCAGCCATGGAACGCCCAGTGCTCAGAACCCGGTGAAATCATCTTTAGGCAACAATGGGACATGGGCCTTCCGAAGGCTCCCATTGGTGGACAGATTCTTGGGGCAGTTGATTCTTTGCCGAGCCATGGGCCTGGTAACAAGTCTCAACGGTATGGATCCACAAATGGCAAACCTGGGCCTTGCTGGCAGTAAGTATCCCTTCAGTCCTTTGAGTGTGGGGACAAACTTTCAAGGAAGATGCTTTGTATTCATGGGGTGGTGGCTGCCTGCGTGGAGTGCTAAATAGTTAAGAGACAGACTCCTCTAGGATACTAAGGAGGGTTAGAAGGCAGAAACCATGTTGTAACCAACCAGAAAAGATACACTGGTGCCCTTGTCAAGTGGTTCCTTGAGGGCCTTGCCCTTAAGTTCAGTTGATCAGTCTGAGGGATTGTGTGGGTCCTGGACTGGGAGCCAGAAGTCCTGACTGAGTCTCAGCAGGTCATGTTTCCTCTAGACCTAGTCTCCCTTATCTCTGAAAGGTGACCATGGACTCTTAGGCTCCCTGCAGACCTAGCTTTAGCTAATAATAAAATGATGAGCTAGGTATGTAAGGAGGGAGGGAGGGAATGGATTGATGAATGAGCCAAATCAAGGAGAGGAATGAGAAACAGTTCATGTCCCAGCCAGAGTTGTCAGTCAGCTGCCTCTTTTCTTTCTTTTACTGCCTCAGCCTGGGTCTCGCTATATTTTGGACTCATGGGACTGTGTTGTGTAGTAACCGGCGGCTGCATTATATTAATTCACTGGAGGAAGAAGCTGCGGCGGGAGAAGCGTGCCCAGCAGTGGGTGGAAGTGATGAACGCTTCCACCTTCATTTACATTCCACTCTTGTACTGGATCAATATGCAGAAACGCCATGGTATCGATGCAACTATTCAAATAGGCCCTCCCACAGCTGTTACCATCAGTGAGATGAAAGACCATACTCCACATTGTCTGTGGGAGTCAACCACCCCTGAAGCCAGGGGTTATGGCCTCAGAGGCAACATGCGCAGGGCAGAGACCCCTGGAGCTATGAAAGCTGCTCTGGCGGTCTCAGGGCAGCCTGCGTCTAATCGGATACCACAGCGCCACAACACACCCCCATTCCCGATTCCCATCTTTCAAGAGATACCCTTTGCCCCACCCCTCCACAAAATGCCTCCCATGTTGGAGCGCACTGTCTCCTACCCGTTGGACATCTTTCCTCAAAGGAATGTCCACTACCATTCCCTTCCCACACTGGACCTGGAATGAACTCTTTCAATGCCAAGTTTGGCTTCATATCTGTAGCCTCCACTCACTGAAGGTGGGAGCTTTATGTAAGAAGCGTACGATCAGAAAGTGGAGCTAACCACCCTGCAGCCATGTTGACGCAGAGGGCCCACTTGGATGGCACGTTATTAAAGTTTTTTGGAAAAGTCTGTCTGTTGTCTCATTTGCCGGTAGGAGGGCACTGTTCTTGTCCTGTTTGTTGGTGGCCCAAGTCTAACCAATACAATGAGAACTGGAGGTTGGCATTGAAGGGACACATGGTATCAATACTTGTGGACGAGCTCAGGTCCCTCCTTCCAGGATTTAAGCTCAAACGTGTGCAAGACCCTGTGCTAGGTCCACAAAGGCAGTGCTGTTCTGCAGGATGGTAAGTTCAATTGCCCCAAGATTGACAGTTGCTGAGGGCACACAGGAATGGCAGTCCACAATGGCTATGGCACCGGTCAAACAAGTCATCATGAGGCCCATGAACCACACCACACTATGGGTTGAATGGCGGATATCTATGATGTATTGAATCTTCGGTGGTCATCTCTGTATTGTTTCTTATACAAGAACACTGCAACATGGCTATCATGAGTCTTCTCTTACTGTAGAAGACAAAGGATCCAAGGGCATATGCCATTATCTTATATTTTGTTGTTGTTGTGTTGTTCCTCAGCCACTTCTCTAATTTGCATCTGCCTGACATTAGAGTTCCTGATCTTTCCACCATACCCCAGGGTATACTTCCCTAATCCTGTCTTGTTCAATATATGTGCTGGATGCTTTAGTGTATGCAGAATCATATGCTTGGTCTATAGATTTACTTAGAGTAAGGGCTGGTGAGTACCTCCTACAAATATACCCAGGAACACATCCATAGCAAAAAGAGATCCATGGTTGCCCAAAAGGGAAGAGACTCCTGCAATTCAGCACATGGGAACATCGTGAATACTTTCTGGATATTGTTCTTAAAGTAGAGGCAAATAAGATTATGAAGTATTGGGCTAGAGTTTAAAGAAGAGAATGCCTGGATCATGCAAAAATCTTTAACCCTTTGCCTTGGAAAGGAGAAACCCACTCACCATAGTTGCTCTAAACATTAAATGTGCATTTTCCTGAGAGGAATTGCCAGTTTTTGATGATTTTGTGGTGGTGATGGTATCTCTGCATGCATGTGCATGTGTGTGTGTGTGTGTGGGATTGAGAGAGAGAGAGAGAGAGAGAGAGAGAGAGAGACAGAGAGATAGAGAGAGAGATTGTGAGAGAATGTGTTTCTTGGCTCTTACAAAACATAGGTAATGTATTTTTATTTTATCTTATGTGTTCTGAAGGGATTAGGTCCAGTAACTGAAAAGAAAACCCTAGGCCTATCTACATGACCTGTCTCTAGCAATGCCTTTGAAAACTTTTTCTTTTATTTTGGGAATGTAAGTGGAACCTTTTTTTTCCCCATCTGTAAATATGATCTTATATTGTAACTCAAAATATAAAACGGGAGAAAGAGGATGTTCCTTGATAGAACAGAGGCAGAGGTTCACTCCTTCCTCACGTTTTCGCTTCTTATCATTGATGCTTTCAACCATACAGATGTCTAAATCTCAGGCTTCACTACAATACTGCTTTATGTCCACCACCTCTCAGTCCTTGTTTCAAAGGAAGACGGAATCCATAAGTGGACAGATCAATGGAAATTTCTTTTCCCTTTGAACCAGGGGAGTGGGGGGAGGCTTTTTTAAAATTTATTTTCCTATTTGCACAGTATCATGTTTGCTTATCTGCCCTCTCCGTTGTAATATAATATCTCTGAGGAAAGAAAGAGAGGCTGCATCTTACATGGTATCCTCACTGCTTACTATGTGGTCTAATGAGGCACTTAGTGAATGAATAAAGCTCACAGGAAACATCAATGGAGAAACCAGATGGTATACTGATTAAGAATGCAAGCTTTGCAGTCAAAGTGTGTCGGCTTGGATTTGTCTTAACCAATTATCTGATGGTCAGACTTAGCAATTTTCCACATTAGTAAAATGGGAATAGCACAAGAATACTTATGTTCACAGGATAGTCTTCAGAATTATGCCATGATACCAAACAAGTGTCCCAAAGAAGTACTCAATAAATATTAGATGAATTTTTGGGTAAGTAAAAAAACATACAAGAGTTATTTGAAAGAATCCCACATTCATCCCAAAGTATATATATTACCTTCGTGCCAGAAATTGTTGGTAGGGAGATAAGTCCATTGTTGGGGAGCTCTTGCAATTCGGTCTCGAAGAAACTGAAACTTTTGACAGCGCTGATGGCTTTGATGTGAAACTCTGTATTTCATCTGTAAAACCATGTATGCTTTAGTAAAATCAAATCTAACACCCAAGTATACTAGTATCAAAGATCTTTAAGGGCATTTATTCATGTATTATTATAAGAGAAATAGTTGAAAATTAGGTAGCATACTGAGTGTGAAGCTAAAGGTTTGCACTGAGATGTCTATAGACAAGTGAAGGTGAATCAAGAGTATATTACTTTAAGTTTTCAATAGAAGTTCCTCACCGGAGTATGCTATGCAGTTTCACCATTGCTAACAAAAGAACCTGAAATACTAATAAATCTGCGAATATCACATAAGGGGAAAATTGGACGTGCGCCCTCATGTGATGGGTCACAGTCAAAAGAAGGTGTCTCCGCCGCACAGAAAGCCAAGGCAGGAGAATTGGTAGTTAAAGACTAACCAATTGAGTGAGGCCCTAAGCAACTGAGCAAAACCCGGTCACAAAATATAATATAAAAAGTTAAAGGAGCTGGGGATGTGATGCAGTAGTTATGAGCCCCTGGGTTCCATCCCCAGTACCAGATAAAAGAAGGTGTATACAAACACTGCATAAGATTTCATCGGAGGCTGGGGATGTAACTCAGTGGCACAGTGCTTGCCTAGCATGTGCAAGGTCCTCAGTTCAAGACTCGCAACCGCAGCAAACACAACAACAAAGGAAGAAAAAGAATGCACCCCATCCTAAATATCAAGCAACGTGTATCAGAAATATCAATGTTTCATGTTGTCAAGTGACTACCCATAAGGAAGCTCTCTCATTGTATACATGCAAATATTTGGAAATCTCAAACACTTCTACTCACAAACATTTTGCATAAGGGGGATAGAGGCTAGAGTACAAGTAAGCGTCATACATCAGTCAGATGGAAAGAGTTGAAGCGGTCATGTTACAACAGCATAAAAAGCTGGATATGAAAGACCTTTAAACATCCTGGGACTTGTGCAATAACCCTGGTCTGGGACTACATGCCACCAAGTAAGCCGGGGCTAAAAGCCTGGTTCCATAAGATTATGTAGCACCAAATGTTAGGATAAAGCCTCCCAATGTCCTTCTTTCTCCCAATCAAAAGAAATTAAGGGAGGCTATATTGATTTTCCAAAGTGAATAATACTAACTGGAGAAGGGCTCAAAGCCAACACAGTCTAGTGCCTTTGTTATGTCCATAATGGAGGTAACACATCAGTCAATATTAACTATTGTGTCCGTACCAAACCAAAGTCGAGTGCTCTTCTAATCCAATGATCCTAACGCAATATGTTAATGGTTAGCAGAAGGATAAAATTCAATTTTTAAGACAAATTGAGACAGAAAGGAAGAGTCTCAATTATACCTCAATTATAGCCAAAGTCATAAATTGTACCCCTCAATTTGTTTCTCCAGGTCAACGGTCAGAGCTGCATTAGGGATGTGGACTGCCAACCCAGGTGTGATTGCTCTGTAGACCTGATTTGGTAGCACACCCTTGTGCAAAAGTACTTTGCTTTTACTTTTCTGGGCTATGTCTGAGAACAAGTCAGATTCCTCATTATCGCGTCCCACCGCGTCCCTTTCTGGCCGCAGAAAGACACGACATACGTCTGAAGCTTTGGAAGTTTATTGTGCACGGTCTTCCTTCCTTTCCTTCCTTTCTGTCCCTCTTTTCTATCCCCTTCTCTCTTTTCTTTCTCTCGCTCTCTTTCCCTCTGCTTAACTCTCGCTGCTCCGGTCGCTCCGCTTCTCCTGCTCGGCTCACGCCTGCTTCTGCCGCTCGGCTTCTCCCGCTCGGCTCACGCCTGCTTCTGCCGCTCCGCTTCTCCCGCTCGGCTCACGCCTGCTTCTGCCGCTCCGCTTCTCCCGCTCGGCTCACGCCTGCTTCTGCCGCTCGGCTTCTCCCGCTCGGCTCACGCCTGCTTCTCGCCTGCTTCTGCGACCGCCTTCCACCTCTCTCTTGCACTCTCTTCTGCATAACCCCTTTTCTGCATAACCCCCTCCCCCAGGAAGACGCCAAGCTTATATACACTTCAACCAATCAGGGGAGAGTACACGAGGTAAACGCGCGGACAGCTGCAGGCATAGAACAGTTACACGAGGGAGGCATGCTCTAATCAATTAGCCACTCATCAGAATTTGCTGGTTGTTTACTGTATAGCTAGCCGCTTTTGGCCCAGCGCCAGGCGCCATCTTGACTATGCCCGAGGCTAAACCCCGACAGATCCCCCTTCTTTATTATTAAACTAAGGCTCGGGACCGTGTCTGTCTTAGGTTGAGTGGTCAGCATATGTCCTTACCCGTCATCAGAGTCTGCAGAGCATGCTGCAGCTCCTGTCTTAGGTCGGTACACAGCCACCTTCTTCATTACCCGTCCTTGACTACCGATCCAGCATCAAGAGCCACACTAATGGGGGGCTGTCAGCCTTTAGGGCGGTCATGGCCTGATGGAAGATAATTTGATCTTTCTATCGGCTAGCTCGTAGATGCATGCCAAAACAAATGAAGAGAAGAAGGCCAAGGCAGAGGAGTACCACCATAGCTCCTAAGCTTGCCCACTGTTTGACAAATCTATAAACATTAACAAAATAGACCGACAATTTTTCTAGGTAACCCAGCCGCGGTGCTGAAATACAATATGGATAACACAAACAGCTCTTATAAAGTAAATACATAACAGTTGCTTAACCATAATTGTATAAACTCCTATTTTTAAGACAATTGTTCTAAAGAATAAAACTTAAGAGACACAAAGTTAAGAATGAATTAGTGTTTTTAAGAAAACTTTGTTATTTTACCATGTCATTTTACCATAGAGATTAAACTTTGGCTTATATCAGAACATTAGTATTTCACCTTAGGAAAAACCTTAAATAGCTTTAGCTGTTTTACATACATACAACCAACTTAGTTACACACAGACTTGTTGAAACTTGTCCTTTGTTACACACAGACTTTTTTATATATTTTTAAACCCAGAACCTTTATTTTTTCTTTCCTATTTGTTGACCCCTATTTGTTTACATTCTGATACAACTTTTATGAAATTTTTGAATTTAGATAAATCACTCTATTTTAATAAGATTAAATATTTTGTTATTTATAGTACTCTTAATTGAAACACAGTTGAAACTTTTGGGACCCTTTATATATAGAATTCCACTTGTTAGGACATAACTTTTAGTAACCTTGTTTTTAGTTTAGTGAGGACACAAAGCAATTTTAAACCCTTTTATTTACCAACCTATGAAAGCACCAATAATGTTTAAGTATGTTACCCCATGTAATTTAAGGAGTTAAGAGTACTTGATGTTATTTAACAATTAGCATTTCAACTTTGTAAATTAACTAGACGTCTCTGCAAACACATTTGAGTAATCCCATACATGTTAACTCCAATTTATTTATTTTATAAAAACCAAGATATCAGACAAGTGTCCTGAACAGGATCTGCTGCCTCTTTCCTGTTGAAGAAAAGTCCTAGAAGCAATTGATATTAGACATATTATTAACATCAATATTTTATTAGCTTAACCACCTAGAGAGTTGTGAGTTATTTTTTAAAGACATTTTACTTTTATTAGTTTACCCAATTTAAATTGAACCCTTTTAAATCACGTGAATAAAAGTATTTGGATCCATTTTTAAATTTTAATTTTAGGAGCGCTCAGTTTTGACAAAACATGACATTAGACAGCACAACATCCAAGCACACAAACAAGCCACACAACAAACACAAAAATAACACACCACACACACAATTTGGTACCACTTCATAAATTGAAACTAACTAATTTTACCGGGCAACGAGTCTGCCTTCTGTGAACTTTTACCGGGCTTTCAGCCTATTAACCTCTCTCTGTTACCGGGCTTAAAGCCTATTAATCTCTCTCTGTTACCGGGCTTAAAGCCTATTAATTTTTCTCTGTTACCGGGCTTAAAGCCTATTAATTTTTCTCTGTTACCGGGCTTAAAGCCTATTAATTTCTCTCTGTTACCGGGCTTAAAGCCTATTAATTTCTCTCTGTTACCGGGCTTAAAGCCTATTAATTTCTCTCTGTTACCGGGCTTAAAGCCTATTAATTTCTCTCTGTTACCGGGCTTAAAGCCTATTAATTTCTCTCTGTTACCGGGCTTAAAGCCTATTAATTTCTCTCTGTTACCGGGCTTAAAGCCTATTAATTTCTCTCTGTTACCGGGCTTAAAGCCTATTAATTTCTCTCTGTTACCGGGCTTAAAGCCTATTAATTTCTCTCTGTTACCGGGCTTAAAGCCTATTAATTTCTCTCTGTTACCGGGCTTAAAGCCTATTAATTTCTCTCTGTTACCGGGCTTAAAGCCTATTAATTTTTTATACTTACTTAATACTTACCTTGGATGTACCCGGGCTCCCGGGTTTCGGCACCAGCTATCACGTCCCCTCTGCCCGCAGAGAGAGACACGGCAAAAGTCTGAAGCTTTGGAAGTTTATTGTGCACGGTCTTCCTTCCTTTCCTTCCTTTCTGTCCCTCTTTTCTATCCCCTTCTCTCTTTTCTTTCTCTCGCTCTCTTTCCCTCTGCTTAATTCTCACCTGCTCCGGTCGCTCCGCTTCTCCTGCTCGGCTCACGCCGGCTTCTGCCGCTCGGCTTCTCCCGCTCGGCTCACGCCTGCTTCTGCCGCTCCGCTTCTCCCGCTCGGCTCACGCCTGCTTCTGCCGCTCCGCTTCTCCCGCTCGGCTCACGCCTGCTTCTGCCGCTCGGCTTCTCCCGCTCGGCTCACGCCTGCTTCTCGCCTGCTTCTGCAACCGCCTTCCACCTCTCTCTTGCACTCTCTTCTGCATAACCCCTTTTCTGCATAACCCCCTCCCCCAGGAAGACGCCAAGCTTATATACACTTCAACCAATCAGGGGAGAGTACACGAGGTAAACGCGCGGACAGCTGCAGGCATAGAACAGTTACACGAGGGAGGCATGCTCTAATCAATTAGCCACTCATCAGAATTTGCTGGTTGTTTACTGTATAGCTAGCCGCTTTTGGCCCAGCGCCAGGCGCCATCTTGACTATGCCCGAGGCTAAATCCCGACACCTCATGACACCTGGCATGTCAAACATTCTCAGTTCTGAAAAGTTGGGTGTTGTAATTCATGTCATTCTTTTTCTGATGACTGAATACAAAATCACACCTCCTAAACTTTGATGAGCTGAATGTGGGTGTGCTGACCAGAAGTGAGCAACAGAGAACAGGCAGAGCTCCCCTTCCTCATCTTCTGTGTGGTCACGCCCTGGCTCGGGCCCAGGCAGCCTGTAGGAACCTGAGCTCCACTGGAAAACCTCTGGGTCAAAGGCAAACACTGCAGCACCAGCCACCTCTTTCTTCCCTTGCCTTCTTCACAGGCCCTAAAACGAAAAATAGATATTCATCAGTCACTGTCAATGAGAGCACACCTGGAACACAGAGTGAGAGACTAAGGCATTTCCAGGACCTGCCTGCAGCCTGCAGGTAGCACTCAGAGTGAGAGCGGGAAGTCAAGGGATGTTCGAGCACAGTAACCCCATCTATTCTTAACAGTAACATTCTGGCTACTGATAAAGATGGGAGTAACTGAAGACTGACAAGGGGCCAAGTCAGGACCACTGGCACAACCTACTGGGAGGTTGAGCCAGCATTCCTTAGGAGATGGGCTTTCAATTTGAGCTGGTCATAAATGAAGCAAGTTGTCTCAGGTGGTGGTAAGCAAGTCCCTGAGTCAATGGAACCATGGGGGATGTGTTACTGAGAAGGAAAGTTGTGCCATCCATACTCAAGCGTATGAGAGGACTTGGGTTAGACAATACCCCAAGCCTCTTCCAACCGGAGGTAATGAGGTTGAGGGAATTCAGCTGAAGGGACTGTTTTCCCAGAGTAGGGATAGCTGACCACCTGGGACGATAAGGAGGTGTTCAGTGGTGGAAATGTGGGAGAGGCACTGCTGAGTGAATGAACAGCTTGAGCCAAGCTCCAGAGGTGAATCAACAGGGTCTTTGGGGAATCTAGCGCACCAAGAGGCAAATGGTATATGGAGGACAGAGATGAGATGAAGTTAGGAAGAGCTGCAGGACCTCATAGGGGAGAGCTCCCACGTGGCCTGGTGATAGTGAGAGAAAAGTTCGCCAGCCCTTGTTGAGGAGGCAAAAGAGAGACTGTGGGAGCCAAAGAAGTTGGATCTGACTGCTTGGTTCCCCCGAAACAGCTTTCTTTTTTTTCCCTCACACCTTGGTCACCAACTTTTGAGGGCTCGCCTGCCCAATATTCACTGTGCTCACTGCCCAACTTTCCACTGGAAAATATATCCAGAAATGGCTTCCTAACAAGCAACAACATAAATATAAACCCATGAGTGTGTGAGGCCCCGAATCTGGGGGCTGTTTTGTGACTTCACCATAAGAAGTTGGGAACAGACAATTGTGGGGAGGACCACGATTGATGGAAGAGACCTATGCTCATGAGATGCCACAAGATGGAGTCCCTTCCTTCCATCAGCTCAGAGCCCCTCCACAAGCACCAGCCATGGAACGCCCAGTGCTCAGAACCCGGTGAAATCATCTTTAGGCAACAATGGGACATGGGCCTTCCGAAGGCTCCCATTGGTGGACAGATTCTTGGGGCAGTTGATTCTTTGCCGAGCCATGGGCCTGGTAACAAGTCTCAACGGTATGGATCCACAAATGGCAAACCTGGGCCTTGCTGGCAGTAAGTATCCCTTCAGTCCTTTGAGTGTGGGGACAAACTTTCAAGGAAGATGCTTTGTATTCATGGGGTGGTGGCTGCCTGCGTGGAGTGCTAAATAGTTAAGAGACAGACTCCTCTAGGATACTAAGGAGGTTTAGAAGGCAGAAACCATGTTGTAACCAACCAGAAAAGATACACTGGTGCCCTTGTCAAGTGGTTCCTTGAGGGCCTTGCCCTGAAGTTCAGTTGATCAGTCTGAGGGATGGTGTGGGTCCTGGACTGGGAGCCAGAAGGCCTGACTGAGTCTCAGCAGGTCATGTTTCCTCTAGACCTAGTCTCCCTTATCTCTGAAAGGTGACCATGGACTCTTAGGCTCCCTGCAGACCTAGCTTTAGCTAATAATAAAATGATGAGCTAGGTATGTAAGGAGGGAGGGAGGGAATGGATTGATGAATGAGCCAAATCAAGGAGAGGAATGAGAAACAGTTCATGTCCCAGCCAGAGTTGTCAGTCAGCTGCCTCTTTTCTTTCTTTTACTGCCTCAGCCTGGGTCTCGCTATATTTTGGACTCATGGGACTGTGTTGTGTAGTAACCGGCGGCTGCATTATATTAATTCACTGGAGGAAGAAGCTGCGGCGGGAGAAGCGTGCCCAGCAGTGGGTGGAAGTGATGAACGCTTCCACCTTCATTTACAGTCCACTCTTGTACTGGATCAATATGCAGAAACGCCATGGTATCGATGCAACTATTCAAATAGGCCCTCCCACAGCTGTTACCATCAGTGAGATGAAAGACCATACTCCACATTGTCTGTGGGAGTCAACCACCCCTGAAGCCAGGGGTTATGGCCTCAGAGGCAACATGCGCAGGGCAGAGACCCCTGGAGCTATGAAAGCTGCTCTGGCGGTCTCAGGGCAGCCTGCGTCTAATCGGATACCACAGCGCCACAACACACCCCCATTCCCGATTCCCATCTTTCAAGAGATACCCTTTGCCCCACCCCTCCACAAAATGCCTCCCATGTTGGAGCGCACTGTCTCCTACCCGTTGGACATCTTTCCTCAAAGGAATGTCCACTACCATTCCCTTCCCACACTGGACCTGGAATGAACTCTTTCAATGCCAAGTTTGGCTTCATATCTGTAGCCTCCACTCACTGAAGGTGGGAGCTTTATGTAAGAAGCGTACGATCAGAAAGTGGAGCTAACCACCCTGCAGCCATGTTGACGCAGAGGGCCCACTTGGATGGCACGTTATTAAAGTTTTTTGGAAAAGTCTGTCTGTTGTGTCTCATTTGCCGGTAGGAGGGCACTGTTCTTGTCCTGTTTGTTGGTGGCCCAAGTCTAACCAATACAATGAGAACTGGAGGTTGGCATTGAAGGGACACATGGTATCAATACTTGTGGACGAGCTCAGGTCCCTCCTTCCAGGATTTAAGCTCAAACGTGTGCAAGACCCTGTGCTAGGTCCACAAAGGCAGTGCTGTTCTGCAGGATGGTAAGTTCAATTGCCCCAAGATTGACAGTTGCTGAGGGCACACAGGAATGGCAGTCCACAATGGCTATGGCACCGGTCAAACAAGTCATCATGAGGCCCATGAACCACACCACACTATGGGTTGAATGGCGGATATCTATGATGTATTGAATCTTCGGTGGTCATCTCTGTATTGTTTCTTATACAAGAACACTGCAACATGGCTATCATGAGTCTTCTCTTACTGTAGAAGACAAAGGATCCAAGGGCATATGCCATTATCTTATATTTTGTTGTTGTTGTGTTGTTCCTCAGCCACTTCTCTAATTTGCATCTGCCTGACATTAGAGTTCCTGATCTTTCCACCATACCCCAGGGTATACTTCCCTAATCCTGTCTTGTTCAAATATATGTGCTGGATGCTTTAGTGTATGCAGAATCATATGCTTGGTCTATAGATTTACTTAGAGTAAGGGCTGGTGAGTACCTCCTACAAATATACCCAGGAACACATCCATAGCAAAAAGAGATCCATGGTTGCCCAAAAGGGAAGAGACTCCTGCAATTCAGCACATGGGAACATCGTGAATACTTTCTGGATATTGTTCTTAAAGTAGAGGCAAATAAGATTATGAAGTATTGGGCTAGAGTTTAAAGAAGAGAATGCCTGGATCATGCAAAAATCTTTAACCCTTTGCCTTGGAAAGGAGAAACCCACTCACCATAGTTGCTCTAAACATTAAATGTGCATTTTCCTGAGAGGAATTGCCAGTTTTTGATGATTTTGTGGTGGTGATGGTATCTCTGCATGCATGTGCATGTGTGTGTGTGTGTGTGGGATTGAGAGAGAGAGAGAGAGAGAGAGAGAGAGAGAGACAGAGAGATAGAGAGAGAGATTGTGAGAGAATGTGTTTCTTGGCTCTTACAAAACATAGGTAATGTATTTTTATTTTATCTTATGTGTTATGAAGGGATTAGGTCCAGTAACTGAAAAGAAAACCCTAGGCCTATCTACATGACCTGTCTCTAGCAATGCCTTTGAAAACTTTTTCTTTTATTTTGGGAATGTAAGTGGAACCTTTTTTTTCCACATCTGTAAATATGATCTTATATTGTAACTCAAAATATAAAACGGGAGAAAGAGGATGTTCCTTGATAGAACAGAGGCAGAGGTTCACTGCTTCCTAACGTTTTCGCTTCTTATCATTGATGCTTTCAACCATGCAGATGTCTAAATCTCAGGCTTCACTACAATACTGCTTTATGTCCACCACCTCTCAGTCCTTGTTTCAAAGGAAGACGGAATCCATAAGTGGACAGATCAATGGAAATTTCTTTTCCCTTTGAACCAGGGGAGTGGGGGGAGGCTTTTTTAAAATTTATTTCCCTATTTGCACAGTATCATGTTTGCTTATCTGCCCTCTCCGTTGTAATATAATATCTCTGAGGAAAGAAAGAGAGGCTGCATCTTACATGGTATCCTCACTGCTTACTATGTGGTCTAATGAGGCACTTAGTGAATGAATAAAGCTCACAGGAAACATCAATGGAGAAACCAGATGGTATACTGATTAAGAATGCAAGCTTTGCAGTCAAAGTGTGTCGGCTTGGATTTGTCTTAACCAATTACCTGATGGTCAGACTTAGCAATTTTCCACATTAGTAAAATGGGAATAGCACAAGAATACTTATGTTCACAGGATAACTTCCGAATTAGGCCATGATACCAAACAAGTGTCCCAAAGAAGTACTCAATAAATATTAGATGAATTTTTGGGTAAGTAAAAAAACATACAAGAGTTATTTGAAAGAATCCCACATTCATCCCAAAGTATATATATTACCTTCGTGCCAGAAATTGTTGGTAGGGAGATAAGTCCATTGTTGGGAAGCTCTTGCAATTCGGTCTCGAAGAAACTGAAACTTTTGACAGCGCTGATGGCTTTGATGTGAAACTCTGTATTTCATCTGTAAAACCATGTATGCTTTAGTAAAATCAAATCTAACACCCAAGTATACTAGTATCAAAGATCTTTAAGGGCATTTATTCATGTATTACTATAAGAGAAATAGTTGAAAATTAGGTAGCATACTGAGTGTGAAGCTAAAGGTTTGCACTGAGATGTCTATAGACAAGTGAAGGTGAATCAAGAGTATATTACTTTAAGTTTTCAATAGAAGTTCCTCACCGGAGTATGCTATGCAGTTTCACCATTGCTAACAAAAGAACCTGAAATACTAATAAATCTGCGAATATCACAGAAGGGGAAAATTGGACGTGCGCCCTCATGTGATGGGTCACAGTCAAAAGAAGGTGTCTCCGCCGCACAGAAAGCCAAGGCAGGAGAATTGGTAGTTAAAGACTAACCAATTGAGTGAGACCCTAAGCAACTGAGCAAAACCCGGTCACAAAATATAATATAAAAAGTTAAAGGAGCTGGGGATGTGATGCAGTAGTTATGAGCCCCTGGGTTCCATCCCCAGTACCAGATAAAAGAAGGTGTATACAAACACTGCATAAGATTTCATTGGAGGCTGGGGATGTAACTCAGTGGCACAGTGCTTGCCTAGCATGTGCAAGGTCCTCAGTTCAAGACTCGCAACCGTAGCAAACACAACAACAAAAGAAGAAAAAGAATGCACCCCATCCTAAATATCAAGCAACGTGTATCAGAAATATCAATGTTTCATGTTGTCAAGTGACTACCCATAAGGAAGCTCTCTCATTGTATACATGCAAATATTTGGAAATCTCAAACACTTCTACTCGCAAACATTTTGCATAAGGGGGATAGAGGCTAGAGTACAAGTAAGCGTCATACATCAGTCAGATGGAAAGAGTTGAAGCGGTCATGTTACAACAGCATAAAAAGCTGGATATGAAAGACCTTTAAACATCCTGGGACTTGTGCAATAACCCTGGTCTGGGACTACATGCCACCAAGTAAGCCGGGGCTAAAAGCCTGGTTCCAAAAGATTATGTAGCACCAAATGTTAGGATAAAGCCTCCCAATGTCCTTCTTTCTCCCAATCAAAAGAAATGAAGGGAGGCTATATTGAGTTTCCAAAGTGAATAATACTAACTGGAGAAGGGCTCAAAGCCAACACAGTCTAGTGCCTTTGTTATGTCCATAATGGAGGTAACACATCAGTCAATATTAACTATTGTGTCTGTACCAAACCAAAGTCGAGGGCTCTTCTAATCCAATGATCCTAACGCTATATGTTAATGCTTAGCAGAAGGATTAAATTCTATTTTTAAGGAAACTTGAGACAGAAATGATGAGTCTCAATTATACCTCAATTATAGCCAAAGTCATAAATTGTACCCCTCAATTTGTTTCACCAGGTCAACGGTGAGAGCTGCATTAGGGATGTGGACTGCCAACCCAGGTGTGATTGCTCTGCAGACCTGTTTTGGTAGCACACCCTTGTGCAAAAGTACTTTGCTTTTACTTTTCTGGGCTATGTCTGAGAACAAGTCAGATTCCTCATGACACCTGGCATGTCAAACATTCTCAGATCTGAAAAGTTGGGTGTTGTAATTCATGTCATTCTTTTTCTGATGACTGAATACAAAATCACACCTCCTAAACTTTGATGAGCTGAATGTGGGTATGCTGACCAGAAGTGATCAACAGAGAACCGGCAGAGCTCCCCTTCCTTATCTTCTGTGTGCTCACGCCCTGGCTCGGGCCCAGGCAGTCTGTAGGAACCTGAGCTCCACTGGAAAACCTCTGGGTCAATGGCAAACACTGCAGCACCAGCCACCTCTTTCTTCCCTTGCCTTCTTCACAGGCCCTAAAACAAAAATAGATATTCATCAGTCACTGTCAATGAGAGCACACCTGGAACACAGAGTGAGAGACTAAGGCATTTCCAGGACCTGCCTGCAGCCTGCAGGTAGCTCTCTGAGAGAGAGCGGGAAGTCAAGGGATGTTCGAGCACAGTAACCCCATCTATTCTTAACAGGAACATTCTGGCTACTGATAAAGATGGGAGTAACTGAAGACTGACAAGGGGCCAAGTCAGGACCACTGGCACAACCTACTGGGAGGTTGAGCCAGCATTCCCTAGGAGATGGGCTTTCAATTTGAGCTGGTCATAAATGAAGCAAGTTGTCTCAGGTGGTGGTAAGCAAGTCCCTGAGTCAATGGAACCATGGGGGATGTGTTACTGAGAAGGAAAGTTGTGCCATCCATACTCAAGCGTATGAGAGGACGTGGGTTAGACAATACCCGAAGACTATTCCAACCGGAGGTAATGAGGTTGAGGGAATTCAGCTGAAGGGACTGTTTTCCCAGAGTAGGGATAGCTGACCACCTGGGACGATAAGGAGGTGCTCAGTGGTGGAAATGTGGGAGAGGCACTGCTGAGTGAATGAACAGCTTGAGCCAAGCTCCAGAGGTGAATCAACAGGGTCTTTGGGGAATCTAGCGCACCAAGAGGCAAATGGTATATGGAGGACAGAGATGAGATGAAGTTAGGAAGAGCTGCAGGACCTCATAGGGGAGAGCTCCCACGTGGCCTGGTGATAGTGAGAGAAAAGTTCGCCAGCCCTTGTTGAGGAGGCAAAAGAGAGACTGTGGGAGCCAAAGAAGTTGAATCTGACTGCTTGGTTCCCCCGAAACAGCTTTCTTTTTTTCCCTCACACCTTGGTCACCAACTTTTGAGGGCTCGCCTGCCCAATATTCACTGTGCTCACTGCCCAACTTTCCACTGGAAAATATATCCAGAAATGGCTTCCTAACAAGCAACAACATAAATATAAACCCATGAGTGTGTGAGGCCCCGAATCTGGGGGCTGTTTTGTGACTTCACCATAAGAAGTTGGGAACAGACAATTGTAGGGAGGACCACGAATTGATGGAAGAGACCTATGCTCATGAGATGCCACAAGATGGAGTCCCTTCCTTCCATCAGCTCAGAGCCCCTCCACAAGCACCAAACATGGAACGCCCAGTGCTCAGAACCCGGTGAAATCATCTTTAGGCAACAATGGGACATGGGCCTTCCGAAGGCTCCCATTGGTGGACAGATTCTTGGGGCAGTTGATTCTTTGCCGAGCCATGGGCTTGGTAACAAGTCTCAACGGTATGGATCCACAAATGGCAAACCTGGGCCTTGCTGGCAGTAAGCATCCCTTCAGTCCTTTGAGTGTGGGGACAAACTTTCAAGGAAGATGCTTTGTATTCATGGGGTGGTGGCTGCCTGCGTGGAGTGCTAAACAGTTAAGAGACAGACTCCTCTAGGATACTAAGGAGGTTTAGAAGGCAGAAACCATGTTGTAACCAACCAGAAAAGATACACTGGTGCCCTTGTCAAGTGGTTCCTTGAGGGCCTTGCCCTGAAGTTCAGTTGATCAGTCTGAGGGATGGTGTGGGTCCTGGACTGGGGGCCAGAAGGCCTGACTGAGTCTCAGCAGGTCATGTTTCCTCTAGACCTAGTCTCCCTTATCTCTGAAAGGTGACCATGGACTCTTAGGCTCCCTGCAGACCTAGCTTTAGCTAACAATAAAATGATGAGCTAGGTATGTAAGGAGGGAGGGAGGGAATGGATTGATGAATGAGCCAAATCAAGGAGAGGAATGAGAAACAGTTCATGTCCCAGCCAGAGTTGTCAGTCAGCTGCCTCTTTTCTTTCTTTTACTGCCTCAGCCTGGGTCTCGCTATATTTTCGACTCATGGGACTGTGTTGTGTAGTAACCGGCGGCTGCATTATATTAATTCACTGGAGGAAGAAGCTGCGGCGGGAGAAGCGTGCCCAGCAGTGGGTGGAAGTGATGAGCGCTTCCACCTTCATTTACAGTCCACTCTTGTACTGGATCAATATGCAGAAACGCCATGGTATTGATGCAACTATTCAAATAGGCCCTCCCACAGCTGTTACCATCAGTGAGATGAAAGACCATACTCCACATTGTCTGTGGGAGTCAACCACCCCTGAAGCCAGGGGTTATGGCCTCAGAGGCAACATGCGCAGGGCAGAGGCCCCTGGAGCTATGAAAGCTGCTCTGGCGGTCTCAGGGCAGCCTGCGTCTAATCGGATACCACAGCGCCACAACACACCCCCATTCCCGATTCCCATCTTTCAAGAGATACCCTTTGCCCCACCCCTCCACAAAATGCCTCCCATGTTGGAGCGCGCTGTCTCCTACCCGTTGGACATCTTTCCTCAAAGGAATGTCCACTACCATTCCCTTCCCACACTGGACCTGGAATGAACTCTTTCAATGCCAAGTTTGGCTTCATATCTGTAGCCTCCACTCACTAAAGGTGGGAGCTTTATGTAAGAAGCGTACGATCAGAAAGTGGAGCTAACCACCCTGCATCCATGTTGACACAGAGGGCACACTTGGATGGCACGTTATTAAAGTTTTTTGGAAAAGTCTGTCTGTTGTGTCTCATTTGCCGGTAGGAGGGCACTGTTCTTGTCCTGTTTGTTGGTGGCCCAAGTCTAACCAATACAATGAGAACTGGAGGTTGGCATTGAAGGGACACATGGTATCAATACTTGTGGACGAGCTCAGGTCCCGCCTTCCAGGATTTAAGCTCCAACGTGTGCAAGACCCTGTGCTAGGTCCACAAAGGCAGTGCTGTTCTGCAGGATGGTAAGATCAATTGCCCCAAGATGGACAGTTGCTGAGGGCACACAGGAATGGCAGTCCACAATGGCTATGGCACCGGTCAAACAAGTCATCATGAGGCCCATGAACCACACCACACTATGGGTTGAATGGCGGATATCTATGATGTATTGAATCTTCGGTGGTCATCTCTGTATTGTTTCTCATACAAGAACACTGCAACATGGCTATCATGAGTCTTCTCTTACTGTAGAAGACAAAGGATCCAAGGGCATATGCCATTATCTTATATTTTGTTGTTGTTGTGTTGTTCCTCAGCCACTTCTCTAATTTGCATCTACCTGACATTAGAGTTCCTGATCTTTCCACCATACCCCAGGGTATACTTCCCTAATCCTGTCTTGTTCAAATATATGTCCTGGATGCTTTAGTGTATGCAGAATCATATGCTTGGTCTATAGATTTACTTAGAGTAAGGGCTGGTGAGTACCTCCTACAAATATACCCAGGAACACATCCATAGCAAAAAGAGATCCATGGTAGCCCAAAAGGGAAGAGACTCCTGCAATTCAGCACATGGGAACATCGTGAATACTTTCTGGATATTGTTCTTAAAGTAGAGGCAAATAAGATTATGAAGTATTGGGCTAGAGTTTAAAGAAGAGAATGCCTGAATCATGCAAAAATCTTTAACCCTTTGCCTTGGAAAGGAGAAACCCACTCACCATAGTTGCTCTAAACATTAAATGTGCATTTTCCTGAGAGGAAATGCCAGTTTTTGATGATTTTGTGGTGGTGATGGTATCTGCATGCATGTGCATGTGTGTGTGTGTGTGTGCGGGATTAAGAGAGAGAGAGAGAGAGAGAGAGAGAGAGAGAGAGAGAGAGAGAGAGAGAGAGAGACAGAGAGATAGAGAGATTGTGAGAGAATGTGTTTCTTGGCTCTTACAAAACATAGGTAATGTATTTTTATTTTATCTTATGTGTTCTGAAGGGATTAGGTCCAGTAACTGAAAAGAAAACCCTAGGCCTATCTACATGACCTGTCTCTAGCAATGCCTTTGAAAATTTTTTCTTTTATTTTGGAATGTAAGTGGAACCTTTTTTTTCCCCATCTGTAAATATGATCTTATATTGTAACTCAAAATATAAAACGGGAGAAAGAGGATGTTCCTTGATAGAACAGAGGCAGAGGTTCACTGCTTCCTCACGTTTGCGCTTCTTATCATTGATGCTTTCAACCATACAGATGTCTAAATCTCAGGCTTCACTACAATACTGCTTTATGTCCACCACCTCTCAGTCCTTGTTTCAAAGGAAGACGGAATCCATAAGTGGACAGATCAATGGAAATTTCTTTTCCCTTTGAACCAGGGGAGTGGGGGGAGGCTTTTTAAAATTTATTTTCCTATTTGCACAGTATCATGTTTGCTTATCTGCCCTCTCCATTGTAATATAATATCTCTGAGGAAAGAAAGAGAGGCTGCATCTTACATGGTATCCTCACTGCTTACTATGTGGTCTAATGAGGCACTTAGTGAATGAATAAAGCTCACAGGAAACATCAATGGAGAAACCAGATGGTATACTGATTAAGCATGCAAGCTTTGCAGTCAAAGTGTGTCGGCTTGGATTTGTCTTAACCAATTATCTGATGGTCAGACTTAGCAATTTTCCACATTAGTAAAATGGGAATAGCACAAGAATACTTATGTTCACAGGATAGTCTTCAGAATTATGCCATGATACCAAACAAGTGTCCCAAAGAAGTACTCAATACATATTAGATGAATTTTTGGGTAAGTAAAAAAACATACAAGAGTTATTTGAAAGAATCCCACAATCATCCCAAAGTGTATATATTACCTTCGATGCCAGAAATTCTTGGTAGGGAGATAAATCCATTGTTGGGGAGCTTTTGCAATTCGGTCTCGAAGAAACTGAAACTTTTGACAGCGCTGATGGCTTTGATGTGAATCTCTGTATTTCATCTGTAAAACCATGTATGCTTTAGTAAAATCAAATCTAACACCCAAGTATACTAGTATCAAAGATCTTTAAGGGCATTTATTCATGTATTATTATAAGAGAAATAGTTGAAAATTAGGTAGCATACTGAGTGTGAAGCTAAAGGTTTGCACTGAGATGTCTATAGACAAGTGAAGGTGAATCAAGGGTATATTACTTTAAGTTTTCAATAGAAGTTCCTCACCGGAGTATGCTATGCAGTTTCACCATTGCTAACAAAAGAACCTGAAATACTAATAAATCTGCGAATATCACATAAGGGGAAAATTGGACGTGCACCCTCATGTGATGGGTCAGAGTCAAAAGAAGGTGTCTCCGCCGCACAGAAAGCCAAGGCAGGAGAATTGGTAGTTAAAGACTAACCAATTGAGTGAGGCCCTAAGCAACTGAGCAAAACTCGGTCACAAAATATAATATAAAAAGTTAAAGGAACTGGGGATGTGATGCAGTAGTTATGAGCCCCTGGGTTCCATCCCCAGTACCAGATAAAAGAAGGTGTATACAAACACTGCATAAGATTTCATCGGAGGCGGGGGATGTAACTCAGTGGCACAGTGCTTGCCTAGCATGTGCAAGGTCCTCAGTTCAAGACTCGCAACCGCAGCAAACACAACAACAAAGGAAGAAAAAGAATGCACCCCATCCTAAATATCAAGCAACGTGTATCAGATATATCAATGTTTCATGTTGTCAAGTGACTACCCATAAGGAAGCTCTCTCATTGTATACATGCAAATATTTGGAAATCTCAAACACTTCTACTCACAAAAATTTTGCATAAGGGGGATAGAGGCTAGAGTACAAGTAAGCGTCATACATCAGTCAGATGGAAAGAGTTGAAGCGGTCATGTTACAACAGCATAAAAAGCTGGATATGAAAGACCTTTAAACATCCTGGGACTTGTGCAATAGCCCTGGTCTGGGACTACATGCCACCAAGTAAGCCGGGGCTAAAAGCCTGGTTCCATAAGATTATGTAGCACCAAATGTTAGGATAAAGCCTCCCAATGTCCTTCTTTCTCCCAATCAAAACAAATTAAGGGAGGCTATATTGATTTTCCAAAGTGAATAAGACTAACTGGAGAAGGGCTCAAAGCCAACACAGTCTAGTGCCTTTGTTATGTCCATAATGGAGGTAACACATCAGTCAATATTAACTATTGTGTCTGTACCAAACCAAAGTCGAGGGCTCTTCTAATCCAATGATCCTAACGCTATATGTTAATGGTTAGCAGAAGGATTAAATTCTATTTTTAAGGAAACTTGGGACAGAAATGAAGAGTCTCAATTATACCTCAATTATAGCCAAAGTCATAAATTGTACCCCTCAATTTGTTTCACCAGGTCAACGGTCAGAGCTGCATTAGGGATGTGGACTGCCAACCCAGGTGTGATTGCTCTGCAGACCTGATTTGGTAGCACACCCTTGTGCAAAAGTACTTCGCTTTTACTTTTCTGGGCTATGTCTGAGAACAAGTCAGATTCCTCATGACACCTGGCATGTCAAACATTCTCAGATCTGAAAAGTTGGGTGTTGTAATTCATGTCATTCTTTTTCTGATGACTGAATACAAAATCACACCTCCTAAACTTTGAGGAGCTGAATGTGCGTGTGCTGACCAGAAGTGAGCAACAGAGAACAGGTAGAGCTCCCCTTCCTCATCTTCTGTGTGGTCACGCCCTGGCTCGGGCCCAGGCAGTCTGTAGGAACCTGAGCTCCACTGGAAAACCTCTGGGTCAACGGCAAACACTGCAGCACCAGCCACCTCTTTCTTCCCTTGCCTTCTTCACAGGCCCTAAAACAAAAAATAGATATTCATCAGTCACTGTCAATGAGAGCACACCTGGAACACAGAGTGAGAGACTAAGGCATTTCCAGGACCTGCCTGCAGCCTGCAGGTAGCACTCTGAGAGAGCGGGAAGTCAAGGGATGTTCGAGCACAGTAACCCCATCTATTCTTAACAGGAACATTCTGGCTACTGATAAAGATGGGAGTAACTGAAGACTGACAAGGGGCCAAGTCAGGACCACTGGCACAACCTACTGGGAGGTTGAGCCAGCCTTCCTTAGGAGATGGGCTTTCAATTTGAGCTGGTCATAAATGAAGCAAGTTGTCTCAGGTGGTGGTAAGCAAGTCCCTGAGTCAATGGAACCATGGTGGATGTGTTACTGAGAAGGAAAGTTGTGCCATCCATACTCAAGCGTATGAGAGGACTTGGGTTAGACAATACCCCAAGACTATTCCAACCGGAGGTAATGAGGTTGAGGGAATTCAGCTGAAGGGACTGTTTTCCCAGAGTAGAGATAGCTGACCACCTGGGACGATAAGGAGGTGTTCAGTGGTGGAAATGTGGGAGAGGCACTGCTGAGTGAATGAACAGCTTGAGCCAAGCTCCAGAGGTGAATCAACAGGGTCTTTGGGGAATCTAGCGCACCAAGAGGCAAATGGTATATGGAGGACAGAGATGAGATGAAGTTAGGAAGAGCTGCAGAACCTCATAGGGGAGAGCTCCCACGTGGCCTGGTGATAGTGAGAGAAAAGTTCGCCAGCCCTTGTTGAGGAGGCAAAAGAGAGACTGTGGGAGCCAAAGAAGTTGGATCTGACTGCTTGGCTCCCCCGAAACAGCTTTCTTTTTTTTCCCTCACACCTTGGTCACCAACTTTTGAGGGCTCGCCTGCCCAATATTCACTGTGCTCACTGCCCAACTTTCCACTGGAAAATATATCCAGAAATGGCTTCCTAACAAGAAACAACATAAATATAAACCCATGAGTGTGTGAGGCCCCGAATCTGGGGGCTGTTTTGTGACTTCACCATAAGAAGTTGGGAACAGACAATTGTGGGGAGGACCACGAATTGATGGAAGAGACCTATGCTCATGAGATGCCACAAGATGGAGTCCCTTCCTTCCATCAGCTCAGAGCCCCTCCACAAGCACCAGCCATGGAACACCCAGTGCTCAGAACCCGGTGAAATCATCTTTAGGCAACAATGGGACATGGGCCTTCCGAAGGCTCCCATTGGTGGACAGATTCTTGGGGCAGTTGATTCTTTGCCGAGCCATGGGCCGGGTAACAAGTCTCAACGGTATGGATCCACAAATGGCAAACCTGGGCCTTGCTGGCAGTAAGTATCCCTTCAGTCCTTTGAGTGTGGGGACAAACTTTCAGGGAAGATGCTTTGTATTCATGGGGTGGTGGCTGCCTGCGTGGAGTGCCAAATAGTTAAGAGACAGACTCCTCTAGGATACTAAGGAGGTTTAGAAGGCAGAAACCATGTTGTAACCAACCAGAAAAGATACACTGGTGCCCTTGTCAAGTGGTTCCTTGAGGGCCTTGCCTTGAAGTTCAGTTGATCAGTCTGAGGGATGGTGTGGGTCCTGGACTGGGAGCCAGAAGGCCTGACTGAGTCTCAGCAGGCCATGTTTCCTCTAGACCTAGTCTCCCTTATCTCTGAAAGGTGACCATGGACTCTTAGGCTCCCTGCAGACCTAGCTTTAGCTAATAATAAAATGATGAGCTAGGTATGTAAGGAGGGAGGGAGGGAATGGATTGATGAATGAGCCAAATCAAGGAGAGGAATGAGAAACAGTTCATGTCCCAGCCAGAGTTGTCAGTCAGCTGCCCCTTTTCTTTCTTTTACTGCCTCAGCCTGGGTCTCGCTATATTTTGGACTCATGGGACTGTGTTGTGTAGTAACCGGCGGCTGCATTATATTAATTCACTGGAGGAAGAAGCTGCGGCGGGAGAAGCGTGCCCAGCAGTGGGTGGAAGTGATGAACGCTTCCACCTTCATTTACAGTCCACTCTTGTACTGGATCAATATGCAGAAACGCCATGGTATCGATGCAACTATTCAAATAGGCCCTCCCACAGCTGTTACTATCAGTGAGATGAAAGACCATACTCCACATTGTCTGTGGGAGTCAACCACCCCTGAAGCCAGGGGTTATGGCCTCAGAGGCAACATGCGCAGGGCAGAGACCCTGGAGCTATGAAAGCTGCTCTGGCGGTCTCAGGGCAGCCTGCGTCGAATCGGATACCACAGCGCCACAACACACCCCCATTCCCGATTCCCATCTTTCAAGAGATACCCTTTGCCCCACCCCTCCACAAAATGCCTCCCATGTTGGAGCGCACTGTCTCCTACCCGTTGGACATCTTTCCTCAAAGGAATGTCCACTACCATTCCCTTCCCACACTGGACCTTGAATGAACTCTTTCAATGCCAAGTTTGGCTTCATATCTGTAGCCTCCACTCACTGAAGGTGGGAGCTTTATGTAAGAAGCGTATGATCAGAAAGTGGAGCTAACCACCCTGCAGCCATGTTGACGCAGAGGGCCCACTTGGATGGCACGTTATTAAAGTTTTTTGGAAAAGTCTGTCTGTTGTGTCTCATTTGCCGGTAGGAGGGCACTGTTTTTGTCCTGTTTGTTGGTGGCCCAAGTCTAACCAATACAATGAGAACTGGAGGTTGGCATTGAAGGGACACATGGTATCAATACTTGTGGACGAGCTCAGGTCCCTCCTTCCAGGATTTAAGCTCAAACGTGTGCAAGACCCTGTGCTAGGTCCACAAAGGCAGTGCTGTTCTGCAGGATGGTAAGTTCAATTGCCCTAAGATTGACAGTTGCTGAGGGCACACAGGAATGGCAGTCCACAATGGCTATGGCACCGGTCAAACAAGTCATCATGAGGCCCATGAACCACACCACACTATGGGTTGAATGGCGGATATCTATGATGTATTGAATCTTCGGTGGTCATCTCTGTATTGTTTCTTATACAAGAACACTGCAACATGGCTATCATGAGTCTTCTCTTACTGTAGAAGACAAAGGATCCAAGGGCATATGCCAGTATCTTATATTTTGTTGTTGTTGTGTTGTTCCTCAGCCACTTCTCTAATTTGCATCTGCCTGACATTAGAGTTCCTGATCTTTCCACCATACCCCAGGGTATACTTCCCTAATCCTGTCTTGTTCAAATATATGTGCTGGATGCTTTAGTGTATGCAGAATCATATGCTTAGTCTATAGATTTACTTAGAGTAAGGGCTGGTGAGTACCTCCTACAAATATACCCAGGAACACATCCATAGCAAAAAGAGATCCATGGTTGCCCAAAAGGGAAGAGACTCCTGCAATTCAGCACATGGGAACATCGTGAATACTTTCTGGATATTGTTCTTAAAGTAGAGGCAAATAAGGTTATGAAGTATTGGGCTAGAGTTTAAAGAAGAGAATGCCTGGATCATGCAAAAATCTTTAAGCCTTTGCCTTGGAAAGGAGAAACCCACTCACCATAGTTGCTCTAAACATTAAATGTGCATTTTCCTGAGAGGAATTGCCAGTTTTTGATGATTTTGTGGTGGTGATGGTATCTCTGCATGCATGTGCATGTGTATGTGTGTGTGTGGGATTGAGAGAGAGAGAGAGAGAGAGAGAGAGAGACAGAGAGATAGAGAGAGAGATTGTGAGAGAATGTGTTTCTTGGCTCTTACAAAACATAGGTCATGTATTTTTATTTTATCTTATGTGTTCTGAAGGGATTAGGTCCAGTAACTGAAAAGAAAACCCTAGGCCTATCTACATGACCTGTCTCTAGCAATGCCTTTGAAAAATTTTTCTTTTATTTTGGGAATGTAAGTGGAACCTTTTTTTTCCCCATCTGTAAATATGATCTTATATTGTAACTCAAAATATAAAATGGGAGAAAGAGGATGTTCCTTGATAGAACAGAGGCAGAGGTTCACTCCTTCCTCACGTTTTCGCTTCTTATCATTGATGTTTCAACCATACAGATGTCTAAATCTCAGGCTTCACTACAATATTGCTTTATGTCCACCACCTCTCAGTCCTTGTTTCAAAGGAAGACGGAATCCATAAGTGGACAGATCAATGGAAATTTCTTTTCCCTTTGAACCAGGGGAGTGGGGGGAGGCTTTTTTAAAATTTATTTTCCTCTTTGCACAGTATCATGTTTGCTTATCTGCCCTCTCCGTTGTAATATAATATCTCTGAGGAAAGAAAGAGAGGCTGCATCTTACATGGTATCCTCACTGCTTACTATGTGGTCTAATGAGGCACTTAGTGAATGAATAAAGCTCACAGGAAACATCAATGGAGAAACCAGATGGTATACTGATTAAGAATGCAAGCTTTGCAGTCAAAGTGTGTCGGCTTGGATTTGTCTTAACCAATTATCTGATGGTCAGACTTAGCAATTTTCCACATTAGTAAAATGGGAATAGCACAAGAATACTTACGTTCACAGGATAGTCTTCAGAATTATGCCATGATACCAAACAAGTGTCCCAAAGAAGTACTCAATAAATATTAGATGAATTTTTGGGTAAGTAAAAAAACATACAAGAGTTATTTGAAAGAATCCCACATTCATCCTAAAGTATATATATTACCTTCGTGCCAGAAATTGTTGGTAGGGAGATAAGTCCATTGTTGGGGAGCTCTTGCAATTCGGTCTCGAAGAAACTGAAACTTTTGACAGCGCTGATGGCTTTGATGTGAAACTCTGTATTTCATCTGTAAAACCATGTATGCTTTAGTAAAATCAAATCTAACACCCAAGTATACTAGTATCAAAGATCTTTAAGGGCATTGATTCATGTATTACTATAAGAGAAATAGTTGAAAATTAGGTAGCATACTGAGTGTGAAGCTAAAGGTTTGCACTGAGATGTCTATAGACAAGTGAAGGTGAATCAAGAGTATATTACTTTAAGTTTTCAATAGAAGTTCCTCACCGGAGTATGCTATGCAGTTTCACCATTGCTAACAAAAGAACCTGAAATACTAATAAATCTGCGAATATCACATAAGGGGAAAATTGGGCGTGCGCCCTCATGTGATGGGTCACAGTCAAAAGAAGGTGTCTCCGCCGCACAGAAAGCCAAGGCAGGAGAATTGGTAGTTAAAGACTAACCAATTGAGTGAGGCCCTAAGCAACTGAGCAAAAACCGGTCACAAAATATAATATAAAAAGTTAAAGGAGCTGGGGATGTGATGCAGTAGTTATGAGCCCCTGGGTTCCATCCCCAGTATCAGATAAAAGAAGGTGTATACAAACACTGCATAAGATTTCATCGGAGGCTGGGGATGTAACTCAGTGGCACAGTGCTTGCCTAGCATGTGCAAGGTCCTCAGTTCAAGACTCGCAACCGCAGCAAACACAACAACAAGGGAAGAAAAAGAATGCACCCCATCCTAAATATCAAGCAACGTGTATCAGAAATATCAATGTTTCATGTTGTCAAGTGACTACCCATAAGGAAGCTCTCTCATTGTATACATGCAAATGTTTGGAAATCTCAAACACTTCTACTCACAAACATTTTGCATAAGGGGGATAGAGGCTAGAGTACAAGTAAGCGTCATACATCAGTCAGATGGAAAGAGTTGAAGCGGTCATGTTACAACAGCATAAAAAGCTGGATATGAAAGACCTTTAAACATCCTGGGACTTGTGCAATAGCCCTGGTCTGGGACTACATGCCACCAAGTAAGCCGGGGCTAAAAGCCTGGTTCCATAAGATTATGTAGCACCAAATGTTAGGATAAAGCCTCCCAATGTCCTTCTTTCTCCCAATCAAAAGAAAGGAAGGGAGGCTATATTGATTTTCCAAAGTGAATAATACTAACTGGAGAAGGGCTCAAAGCCAACACAGTCTAGTGCCTTTGTTATGTCCATAATGGAGGTAACACATCAGTCAATATTAACTATTGTGTCTGTACCAAACCAAAGTTGAGGGCTCTTCTAATTCAATGATCCTAACGCTATATGTTAATGATTAGCAGAAGGAATAAATTCTATTTTTAAGGAAACTTGTGACAGAAATGAAGAGTCTCAATTATACCTCAATTATAGCCAAAGTCATAAATTGTACCCCTCAAATTGTTTCACCAGGTCAACGGTCAGAGCTGCATTAGGGATGTGGACTGCCAACCCAGGTGTGATTGCTCTGCAGACCTGATTTGGTAGCACACCCTTGTGCAAAAGTACTTTGCTTTTAATTTTCTGGGCTATGTCTGAGAACAAGTCAGATTCCTCATGACACCTGGCATGTCAAACATTCTCAGATCTGAAAAGTTGGGTGTTGTAATTCATGTCATTTTTTTTCTGATGACTGAATACAAAATCACACCTCCTAAACTTTGATGAGCTGAATGTGGGTGTGCTGAGCAGAAGTGAGCAACACAGAACAGGTAGAGCTCCCCATCCTCATCTTCTGTGTGGTCACGCCCTGGCTCGGGCCCAGGCAGTCTGTAGGAACCTGAGCTCCACTGGAAAACCTCTGGGTCAACGGCAAACACTGCAGCACCAGCCACCTCTTTCTTCCCTTGCCTTCTTCACAGGCCCTAAAACAAAAAATAGGTATTCATCAGTCACTGTCAATGAGAGCACACCTGGAACACAGAGTGAGAGACTAAGGCATTTCCAGGACCTGCCTGCAGCCTGCAGGTAGCACTCTGAGAGAGAGCGGGAAGTCAAGGGATGTTCGAGCACAGTAACCCCATCTATTCTTAACAGGAACATTCTGGCTACTGGTAAAGATGGGAGTAACTGAAGACTGACAAGGGGCCAAGTCAGGACCACTGGCACAACCTACTGGGAGGTTGAGCCAGCATTCCTTAGGAGATGGGCTTTCCATTTGAGCTGGTCATAAATGAAGCAAGTTGTCTCAGGTGGTGGTAAGCAAGTCCCTGAGTCAATGGAACCATGGGGATGTGTTACTGAGAAGGAAAATTGTGCCATCCATACTCAAGCGTATGAGAGGACTTGGGTTAGACAATACCCCAAGCCTCTTCCAACCGGAGGTAATGAGGTTGAGGGAATTCAGCTGAAGGGACTGTTTTCCCAGAGTAAGGATAGCTGACCACCTGGGACGATAAGGAGGTGTTCAGTGGTGGAAATGTGGGAGAGGCACTGCTGAGTGAATGAACAGCTTGAGCCAAGCTCCAGAGGTGAATCAACAGGGTCTTTGGGGAATCTAGCGCACCAAGAGGAAAATGGTATATGGAGGACAGAGATGAGATGAAGTTAGGAAGAGCTGCAGGACCTCATAGGGGAGAGCTCCCACGTGGCCTGGTGATAGTGAGAGAAAAGTTCGCCAGCCCTTGTTGAGGAGGCAAGAGAGAGACTGTGGGAGCCAAAGAAGTTGGATCTGACTGCTTGGTTCCCCCGAAACAGCTTTCTTTTTTTTCCCTCACACCTTGGTCACCAACTTTTGAGGGCTCGCCTGCCCAATATTCACTGGGCTCACTGCCCAACTTTCCACTGGAAAATATATCCAGAAATGGCTTCCTAACAAGCAACAACATAAATATAAACCCATGAGTGTGTGAGGCCCCGAATCTGGGGGCTGTTTTGTGACTTCACCATAAGAAGTTGGGAACAGACTATTGTGGGGAGGACCACGAATTGATGGAAGAGACCTATGCTCATGAGATGCCACAAGATGGAGTCCCTTCCTTCCATCAGCTCAGAGCCCCTCCACAAGCACCAGCCATGGAACGCCCAGTGCTCTGAACCCGGTGAAATCATCTTTAGGCAACAATGGGACATGGGCCTTCCGAAGGCTCCCATTGGTGGACAGATTCTTGGGGCAGTTGATTCTTTGCCGAGCCATGAGCCTGGTAACAAGTCTCAACGGTATGGATCCTCAAATGGCAAACCTGGGCCTTGCTGGCAGTAAGTATCCCTTCAGTCCTTTGAGTGTGGGGACAAACTCTCAGGGAAGATGCTTTGTATTCATGGGGTGGTGGCTGCCTGCGTGGAGTGCTAAATAGTTAAGAGACAGACTCCTCTAGGATACTAAGGAGGTTTAGAAGGCAGAAACCATGTTGTAACCAAGCAGAAAAGATACACTGGTGCCCTTGTCAAGTGGTTCCTTGAGGGCCTTGCCCTGAAGTTCAGTTGATCAGTCTGAGGGATGGTGTGGGTCCTGGACTGGGAGCCAGAAGGCCTGACTGAGTCTCAGCAGGTCATGTTTCCTCTAGACCTAGTCTCCCTTATCTCTGAAAGGTGACCATGGATTCTTAGGCTCCCTGCAGACCTAGCTTTAGCTAATAATAAAATGATGAGCTAGGTATGTAAGGAGGGAGGGAGGGAATGGATTGATGAATGAGCCAAATCAAGGAGAGGAATGAGAAACAGTTCATGTCCCAGCCAGAGTTGTCAGTCAGCTGCCTCTTTTCTTTCTTTTACTGCCTCAGCCTGGGTCTCGCTATATTTTGGACTCATGGGACTGTGTTGTGTAGTAACTGGCGGCTGCATTATATTAATTCACTGGAGGAAGAAGCTGCGGCGGGAGAAGTGTGCCCAGCAGTGGGTGGAAGTGATGAACGCTTCCACCTTCATTTACAGTCCACTCTTGTACTGGATCAATATGCAGAAACGCCATGGTATCGATGCAACTATTCAAATAGGCCCTCCCACAGCTGTTACCATCAGTGAGATGAAAGACCATACCCCACATTGTCTGTGGGAGTCAACCACCCCTGAAGCCAGGGGTTATGGCCTCAGAGGCAACATGCGCAGGGCAGAGACCCCTGGAGCTATGAAAGCTGCTCTGGCGGTCTCAGGGCAGCCTGCGTCGAATCGGATACCACAGCGCCACAACACACCCCCATTCCCGATTCCCATCTTTCAAGAGATACCCTTTGCCCCACCCCTCCACAAAATGCCTCCCATGTTGGAGCGCACTGTCTCCCACCCGTTGGACATCTTTCCTCAAAGGAATGTCCACTACCATTCCCTTCCCACACTGGACCTGGAATGAACTCTTTCAATGCCAAGTTTGGCTTCATATCTGTAGCCTCCACTCACTGAAGGTGGGAGCTTTATGTAAGAAGCGTACGATCAGAAAGTGGAGCTAACCACCCTGCAGCCATGTTGACGCAGAGGGCCCACTTGGATGGCACGTTATTAAAGCTTTTTGGAAAAGTCTGTCTGTTGTGTCTCATTTGCCGGTAGGAGGGCACTGTTCTTGTCCTGTTTGTTGGTGGCCCAAGTCTAACCAATACAATGAGAACTGGAGGTTGGCATTGAAGGGACACATGGTATCAATACTTGTGGACGAGCTCAGGTCCCTCCTTCCAGGATTTAAGCTCAAATGTGTGCAAGACCCTGTGCTAGGTCCACAAAGGCAGTGCTGTTCTGCAGGATGGTAAGTTCAATTGCCCCAAGATTGACAGTTGCTGAGGGCACACAGGAATGGCAGTCCACAATGGCTATGGCACTGGTCAAACAAGTCATCATGAGGCCCATGAACCACACCACACTATGGGTTGAATGGCGGATATCTATGATGTATTGAATCTTCGGTGGTCATCTCTGTATTGTTTCTTATACAAGAACACTGCAACATGGCTATCATGAGCCTTCTCTTACTGTAGAAGACAAAGGATCCAAGGGCATATGCCATTATCTTATATTTTGTTGTTGTTGTGTTGTTCCTCAGCCACTTCTCTAATTTGCATCTGCCTGACATTAGAGTTCCTGATCTTTCCACCATACCCCAGGGTATACGTCCCTAATCCTGTCTTGTTCAAATATATGTGCTGGATGCTTTAGTGTATGCAGAATCATATGCTTGGTCTATAGATTTACTTAGAGTAAGGGCTGGTGAGTACCTCCTACAAATATACCCAGGAACACATCCATAGCAAAAAGAGATCCATGGTTGCCTAAAAGGGAAGAGACTCCTGCAATTCAGCACATGGGAACATCGTGAATACTTTCTGGATATTGTTCTTAAAGTAGAGGCAAATAAGATTATGAAGCATTGGGCTAGAGTTTAAAGAAGAGAATGCCTGGATCATGCAAAAATCTTTAACCCTTTGCCTTGGAAAGGAGAAACCCACTCACCATAGTTGCTCTAAACATTAAATGTGCATTTTCCTGAGAGGAATTGCCAGTTTTTGATGATTTTGTGGTGGTGATGGTATCTCTGCATGCATGTGCATGTGTGTGTCTGTGTGTGGGATTGAGAGAGAGAGAGAGAGAGAGAGAGAGAGAGAGAGAGAGAGAGAGAGACAGAGAAATAGAGAGAGAGATTGTGAGAGAATGTGTTTCTTGGCTCTTACAAAACATAGGTAATGTATTTTTATTTTATCTTATGTGTTCTGAAGGGATTAGGTCCAGTAACTGGAAAGAAAACCCTAGGCCTATCTACATGACCTGTCTCTAGCAATGCCTTTGAAAACTTTTTCTTTTATTTTGGGAATGTAAGTGGAACCTTTTTTTCCCCATCTGTAAATATGATCTTATATTGTAACTCAAAATATAAAACGGGAGAAAGAGGATGTTCCTTGATAGAACAGAGGCAGAGGTTCACTCCTTCCTCACGTTTTCACTTCTTATCATTGATGCTTTCAACCATACAGATGTCTAAATCTCAGGCTTCACTACAATACTGCTTTATGTCCACCACCTCTCAGTCCTTGTTTCAAAGGAAGACGGAATCCATACGTGGACAGATCAATGGAAATTTCTTTTCCCTTTGAACCAGGGGAGTGGGGGGAGGCTTTTTTAAAATTTATTTTCCTATTTGCACAGTATCATGTTTGTTTATCTGCCCTCTCCGTTGTAATATAATATCTCTGAGGAAAGAAAGAGAGGCTGCATCTTACATGGTATCCTCACTGCTTACTATGTGGTCTAATGAGGCAATTAGTGAATGAATAAAGCTCACAGGAAACATCAATGGAGAAACCAGATGGTATACTGATTAAGAATGCAAGCTTTGCAGTCAAAGTGTGTCGGCTTGGATTTATCTTAACCAATTATCTGATGGTCAGACTTAGCAATTTTCCACATTAGTAAAATGGGAATAGCACAAGAATACTTATGTTCACAGGATAGTCTTCAGAATTATGCCATGATACCAAACAATTGTCCCAAAGAAGTACTCAATAAATATTAGATGAATTTTTGGGTAAGTAAAAAAACATACAAGAGTTATTTGAAAGAATCCCACATTCATCCCAAAGTATATATATTACCTTCGTGCCAGAAATTGCTGGTAGGGAGATAAGTCCATTGTTGGGGAGCTCTTGCAATTCGGTCTCGAAGAAACTGAAACTTTTGACAGCGCTGATGGCTTTGATGTGAAACTCTGTATTTCATCTGTAAAACCATGTATGCTTTAGTAAAATCAAATCTATCACCCAAGTATACTAGTATCAAAGATCTTTAAGGGCATTTATTCATGTATTATTATAAGAGAAATAGTTGAAAATTAGGTAGCATACTGAGTGTGAAGCTAAAGGTTTGCACTGAGATGTCTATAGACAAGTGAAGGTGAATCAAGAGTATATTACTTTAAGTTTTCAATAGAAGTTCCTCACTGGAGTATGCTATGCAGTTTCACCATTGCTAACAAAAGAACCTGAAATACTAATAAATCTGCGAATATCACATAAGGGGAAAATTGGACGTGCGCCCTCATGTGATGTGTCACAGTCAAAAGAAGGTGTCTCCGCCGCACAGAAAGCCAAGGCAGGAGAATTGGTAGTTAAAGACTAACCAATTGAGTGAGGCCCTAAGCAACTGAGCAAAACCCGGTCACAAAATATAATATAAAAAGTTAAAGGAGCTGGGGATGTGATGCAGTAGTTATGAGCCCCTGGGTTCCATCCGAGTATCAGATAAAAGAAGGTGTATACAAACACTGCATAAGATTTCATCGGAGGCTGGCATGTAACTCAGTGGCACAGTGCTTGCCTAGCATGTGCAAGGTCCTCAGTTCAAGACTCGCAACCGCAGCAAACACAACAACAAAGGAAGAAAAAGAATGCACCCCATCCTAAATATCAAGCAACGTGTATCAGAAATATCAATGTTTCATGTTGTCAAGTGACTACCCATAAGGAAGCTCTCTCATTGTATACATGCAAATATTTGGAAATCTCAAACACTTCTACTCACAAACATTTTGCATAAGGGGGATAGAGTCTAGAGTACAAGTAAGCGTCATACATCAGTCAGATGGAAAGAGTTGAAGCGGTCATGTTACAACAGCATAAAAAGCTGGATATGAAAGACCTTTAAACATCCTGGGACTTGTGCAATAACCCTGGTCTGGGACTACATGCCAACAAGTAAGCCAGGGCTAAAAGCCTGGTTCCATAAGATTATGTAGCACCAAATGTTAGGATAAAGCCTCCCAATGTCCTTCTTTCTCCCAATCAAAAGAAATGAAGGGAGGCCATATTGATTTTCCAAAGTGAATAATACTAACTGGAGAAGGGCTCAAAGCCAACACAGTCTAGTGCCTTTGTTATGTCCATAATGGAGGTAACACATCAGTCAATATTAACTATTGTGTCTGTACCAAACCAAAGTCGAGGGCTCTTCTAATCCAATGATCCTACCGCTATATGTTAATGGTTAGCAGAAGGATTAAATTCTATTTTTAAGGAAACTTGAGACAGAAATGAAGAGTCTCAATTATACCTCAATTATAGCCAAAGTCATAAATTGTACCCCTCAATTTGTTTCAAAAGGTCAACGGTCAGAGCTGCATTAGGGATGTGGACTGCCAACCCAGGTGTGATTGCTCTGCAGACCTGATTTGGTAGCACACCCTTGTGCAAAAGTACTTTGCTTTTACTTTTCTGGGCTATGTCTGACAACAAGTCAGATTCCTCATGACACCTGGCATGTCAAACATTCTCAGATCTGAAAAGTTGGGTGTTGTAATTCATGTCATTCTTTTTCTGATGACTGAATACAAAACCACACCTCCTAAACTTTGATGAGCTGAATGTGGGTGTGCTGACCAGAAGTGAGCAACAGAGAACAGGTAGAGCTCCCCTTCCTCATCTTCTGTGTGGTCACGCCCTGGCTCAGGCCCAGGCAGTCTGTAGGAACCTGAGCTCGACTGGAAAACCTCTGGGTCAACGGCAAACACTGCAGCACTAGCCACCTCTTTCTTCCCTTGCCTTCTTCACAGGCCCTAAAACAAAAAATAGATATTCATCAGTCACTGTCAATGAGAGCACACCTGGAACACAGAGTGAGAGACTAAGGCATTTCCAGGACCTGCCTGCAGCCTGCAGGTAGCACTCTGAGAGAGCGGGAAGTCAAGGGATGTTCGAGCACAGTAACCCCATCTATTCTTAACAGGAACATTCTGGCTACTGATAAAGATGGGAGTAACTGAAGACTGACAAGGGGCCAAGTCAGGACCACTGGCACAACCTACTGGGAGGCTGAGCCAGCATTCCTTAGGAGATGGGCTTTCAATTTGAGCTGGTCATAAATGAAGCAAGTTGTCTCAGGTGGTGGTAAGCAAGTCCCTGAGTCAATGGAACCATGGGGGATGTGTTACTGAGAAGGAAAGTTGTGCCATCCATACTCAAGCGTATGAGAGGACTTGGGTTAGACAATACCTCAAGCCTCTTCCAACCGGAGGTAATGAGGTTGAGGGAATTCAGCTGAAGGGACTGTTTTCCCAGAGTAGGGATAGCTGACCACCTGGGACGATATGGAGGTGTTCAGTGGTGGAAATGTGGGAGAGGCACTGCTGAGTGAATGAACAGCTTGAGCCAAGCTCCAGAGGTGAATCAACAGGGTCTTTGGGGAATCTAGCGCACCAAGAGGCAAATGGTATATGGAGGACAGAGATGAGATGAAGTTAGGAAGAGCTGCAGGACCTCATAGGGGAGAGCTCCCACGTGGCCTGGTGATAGTGAGAGAAAAGTTCGCCAGCCCTTGCTGAGGAGGCAAAAGAGAGACTGTGGGAGCCAAAGAAGTTGGATCTGACTGCTTGGTTCCCCCGAAACAGCTTTCTTTTTTTTCCCTCACACCTTGGTCACCAACTTTTGAGGGCTCGCCTGCCCAATATTCACTGTGCTCACTGCCCAACTTTCCACTGGAAAATATATCCAGAAATGGCTTCCTAACAAGCAATAACATAAATATAAACCCATGAGTGTGTGAGGCCCCGAATCTGGGGGCTGTTTTGTGACTTCACCATAAGAAGTTGGGAACAGACAATTGTGGGGAGGACCACGAATTGATGGAAGAGACTTATGCTCATGAGATGCCACAAGATGGAGTCCCTTCCTTCCATCAGCTCAGAGCCCCTCCACAAGCACCAGCCATGGAACGCCCAGTGCTCAGAACCCGGTGAAATCATCTTTAGGCAACAATGGGACATGGGCCTGCCGAAGGCTCCCATTGGTGGACAGATTCTTGGGGCAGTTGATTCTTTGCCGAGCCATGGGCCTGGTAACAAGTCTCAACGGTATGGATCCACAAATGGCAAACCTGGGCCTTGCTGGCAGTAAGTATCCCTTCAGTCCTTTGAATGTGGGGACAAACTTTCAAGGAAGATGCTTTGTATTCATGGGGTGGTGGCTGCCTGCGTGGAGTGCTAAATAGTTAAGAGACAGACTCCTCTAGTATACTAAGGAGGTTTAGAAGGCAGAAACCATGTTGTAACCAACCAGAAAAGATACACTGGTGCCCTTGTCAAGTGGTTCCTTGAGGGCCTTGCCCTGAAGTTCAGATGATCAGTCTGAGGGATGGTGTGGGTCCTGGACTGGGAGCCAGAAGGACTGACTGAGTCTCAGCAGGTCATGTTTCCTCTAGACCTAGTCTCCCTTATCTCTGAAAGGTGACCATGGACTCTTAGGCTCCCTGCAGACCTAGCTTTAGCTAATAATAAAATGATGAGCTAGGTATGTAAGGAGGGAGGGAGGGAATGGATTGATGAATGAGCCAAATCAAGGAGAGGAATGAGAAACAGTTCATGTCCCAGCCAGAGATGTCAGTCAGCTTCCTCTTTTCTTTCTTTTACTGCCTCAGCCTGGGTCTCGCTATATTTTGGACTCATGGGACTGTGTTGTGTAGTAACCGGCGGCTGCATTATATTAATTCACTGGAGGAAGAAGCTGCGGCGGGAGAAGCGTGCCCAGCAGTGGGTGGAAGTGATGAACACTTCCACCTTCATTTACAGTCCACTCTTGTACTGGATCAATATGCAGAAACGCCATGGTATCGATGCAACTATTCAAATAGGCCCTCCCACAGCTGGTACCATCAGTGAGATGAAAGACCATACTCCACATTGTCTGTGGGAGTCAACCACCCCTGAAGCCAGGGGTTATGGCCTCAGAGGCAACATGCGCAGGGCAGAGACCCTGGAGCTATGAAAGCTGCTCTGGCGGTCTCAGGGCAGCCTGCGTCGAATCGGATACCACAGCGCCACAACACACCCCCATTCCCGATTCCCATCTTTCAAGAGATACCCTTTGCCCCACCCCTCCACAAAATGCCTCCCATGTTGGAGCGCACTGTCTCCTACCCATTGGACATCTTTCCTCAAAGGAATGTCCACTACCATTCCCTTCCCACACTGGCCCTGGAATGAACTCCTTCAATGCCAAGTTTGGCTTCATATCTGTAGCCTCCACTCACTGAAGGTGGGAGCTTTATGTAAGAAGCGTATGATCAGAAAGTGGAGCTAACCACCCTGCAGCCATGTTGACGCAGAGGGCCCACTTGGATGGCATGTTATTAAAGTTTTTTGGAAAAGTCTGTCTGTTGTGTCTCATTTGCCGGTAGGAGGGCACTGTTCTTGTCCTGTTTGTTGGTGGCACAAGTCTAACCAATACAATGAGAACTGGAGGTTGGCATTGAAGGGACACACGGTATCAATACTTGTGGACGAGCTCAGGTCCCTCCTTCCAGGATTTAAGCTCAAACATGTGCAAGACCCTGTGCTAGGTCCACAAAGGCAGTGCTGTTCTGCAGGATGGTAAGTTCAATTGCCCCAAGATTGACAGCTGCTGAGGGCACACAGGAATGGCAGTCCACAATGGCTATGGCACCGGTCAAACAAGTCATCATGAGGCCCATGAACCACACCACACTATGGGTTGAATGGCGGATATCTATGATGTATTGAACCTTCGGTGGTCATCTCTGTATTGTTTCTTATACAAGAACACTGCAACATGGCTATCATGAGTCTTCTCTTACTGTAGAAGACAAAGGATCCAAGGGCATATGCCATTATCTTATATTTTG